>JAUTXW010001169.1:110000-290306 GCA_030620095.1 Kuschelorhynchus macadamiae | reverse complement strand
TTTCTGCCAAGATAGAAAAGAATAAATTAGTTGTTAACAAACACGAATATACGGTTGAAACTTTGAAAAATATTGAAAAGCAGACATTTTTAGAACCAATTGTTAACAAGTCAGCATCATTTCCAAACAGTAGTGCACCTCCCACTCCCACAGTTGATAATATAGAACAGGAGAGCTCAGAAGACGAAAACGTGTTTGAATTGGAGGACCCACAGGAAAAAGATAAACATATTTCTCAGAAAAAATCCGGACAGGAAGGCAAGGAGGGCAAAACAAAACCAAAACCAAGAAATTTGACTGCCTCCTTACTAACTCCAACTTCTGCTAGAACTAGAGCGGCATCAGGGGGTAACAACCAACAACCAGCCAGAAGAGGGCCACCGAGGAAATAGAAACGGATGAAGCTAAGTGCCAAGACCATTTTATAAGTCCTGCACTATAAGCAGAGTATTGTATAATTTAAGTTTTGTGTCGTCGGTGTTTGTTCGTTTTTGCTCTTTGCAAGGCACATTTTATATCTACACCCCATATATATTTATATATTTTTTTAATTTTTGTATGACTGGTATTATAATTGCAGTTGAAAATTTTATTTTTAGGTGTATACACATTTATTTTAAATTTATAATATATAATCTCATCCTTGTTTCTACTCTGCTGCAGTTTCTGCTGACCTTAAATGGATAAACTTATGCTTGCCCACTTGAACGTCACATCATTGACTGCACATTTTAATGAATTTCAAATCTTGTTCTTGATCGTGAGTATGATGTTAGAGGATCAGTGAGTCATGGCTTAATTGCTCAATTTCAGATGACCTGTTATATATAAATGGCTATAAATTAGAGCGTTGTGATAGACAAGGCAGGGGAGGCGGCGTCGCTACATATATTAAAAATTATATAAAATATTCAAAATTATCATCAAGTGCTCAAATTGAACAAATATGGATCAAATTTGAGCTTACTGGACAGCTCTTTTCCGTAGGAGTTGTTTACAAACCGCCAACCACCAACTACTCAGATTTTTTTAGCAACTTGGAAACCTCTTTCTCAATTATTATACCCACCGTTCATCATGCGTTTTGCTTTGGCGATTTTAATGTTAACTTGCTAAATCTCGCTAGTGTTGAGACTAATTTCATTTATGATTTTTTAGAGGGACTTGGCCTTCAACAAATTGTGAATGCTCCCACCAGAGTAACTGATCACTCAACGTCTCTTATCGATTATATATTATGTACTTCAACAGACAACATATTAGAAAGAGGGGTCGAGCCAGTGGATTTTTCAGACCATAGTCTAGTGTTCTGTATAGTAAACGTAAAAAATTTTTATATCAGATACTATTACTGTCCTTGATTCAGACGCTCCATTTGTCATCACGTATCGCATCACAAAAAATATGCTCCATGTATACGGATGGTTTACATGCTATAAAGAACAAAATCGCAGACGGATTGGGCTAACTACAAAACCCTGCGTAATATGTTTACTACTGCTGTTAGAAAAGAAAAGAAAATTTATTACGTAACTTCATCTAATTCTAAGAATTCTAAACAAATTTGGTCTGATTTAAAACTTCTTGATATAAAGTCTAACAAAAAAAACTGCATTCCTGAAGATCTCGCAGACGTTGACTTGATTAATAGTAACTTTATTAATTCAATTCCCACACTAAGGATACATAATGACACGGTGAGTTTCTACCAGAATAATAAAATATCAGACGCTAACTTTAAATTTCGTACTGTTAGTGAAAATGAAGTGGTCGAAACATTGACAAAGATTAGGTCGGCGGCAGCGGGATCTGACGGACTGAACATAAAATCCATTAACTTGTGTCTTCCATTTCTTCTACCGTACATAACACACATAATTAATTATTGTATTGAACGTAATGTTTTTCCGTCTGCTTGGAAAAGGGCACTGGTTATACCAATTCCAAAAGTGAGTAAAGTGGAATCTTTGCAACAATTGCGTCCTATTAGCATTTTGCCTACCATGTCGAAGATTTTAGAGTCCATCATGCATGCCCAACTGTCTAACTATCTTATGTCTGAAAAAATTATCCCAATAACTCAGTCTGGCTTTAGAAGGGGACATGGCTGTTGCACGGCTTTGCTGACTGTTATTGATGACATAATTGGTAATATAGATAAAGGCAAATTAACCATTTTAGCGCTACTTGACTTTAGTAAGGCTTTTGACACGTTATCTCATGAAATAATGTGCGCAATATTTCATTATGTTGGTTTGTCCAAAAATACAGCATTATTTTTAAAAAATTACCTTAATAACAGGGAACAGGCAGTGACCTATAATGGCAAAACATCCTCTTTTATTAGAATGCTGAGTGGAGTGCCACAAGGTTCCATATTGGGACCTCTGTTATTTATTATGTACACGTCTTGTTTTCAAAAAGCATTTTTGTCCTGTACAAGTCATTATTATGCTGATGACACACAAGTCTATCTTTCTTTTTCCCCGGAGGAAAGCAGCCAAGCTATCTCTGCTATTAACTATGATTTGGCGAGTTTTAGTATGGTGTCAAAGAACCACAACTTAATTCTAAACTCTGATAAGTCTGTTGTTGTTGTTTTTGGCAAAAAGAATGACAGGGAGAAATTTGCCGATGGGTATTCACATGCCATTAGTATTAATAATAATCCCTTGCAAATTAAAGAATCAGCAAGAAACTTAGGCCTTACGATAGACAATGAACTCCGATTTTTAGAGCATATCAACAAGTGCCTTCAAATAGCTTATATGAACCTAAAAATGATATTTCAACACCGGCGCGTTTTAAACCGACAATTGAAAACAACACTATGTGAAGCTTTTGTTCTATCCCAACTTAATTTCTGTGATGCTATATACGGACCCTGTATCTCTGCTCAAACGGCAGGGCGCATACAGAAATTACAAAATTCTTGTGTACGTTTAATCTTTGGGATAAGAAAGTACGATCATATAAGTAATGCATATGTGGAGTCAGGGTGGCTTAAAATGGAACAACGACGCTACCTTCATATGATATGTCTATATCACAAGATCTTTATCGATAAATCTCCTCCCTATCTATGCAACAAAATTAGATTCCGAACAGACGTTCACAATGTGAACATTAGATTTAAGGGTAAACTTACTATTCCAGCACACCATACAGCTCTGTTCGAACGTTCCTATTCCTACCTCATTGCAAAGTATTTAAATGACTTCCCTATTGACATCATACACCTGTCACAGATCAGATTTCGTAAGCTACTGCGGAACAATTTATTAGCAAGCTAACAGTTTCACATCTTTAGATATAATTAGTTACTTATTTTTTCTTTTTTAAACTTTACGATAGTAAATATTTTGTAATTTATTTGTATTATATTTGTTATAGGCACTAGGTTTAAGGTACTATTACTGGTTTACTATTATCAATGGTTAGCTGAACAGTTGGTTGGTCTCTAAGATCTACCAAACTGAAACTTGCCATTTTGTACAATAAATTTTTGTTGATTTTGTATATTAAATCTGTCTTACTCATAATGTACAAATAGAGACCTTTATTATTATTATTATTATATATATATATATATATATATATATATATATATATATATTGTGTATTTAGACGAAACCTGGGTAGATAATGACATGACAGCGAACAAATGCTCGCAAAGTGAAAGTGTTACAGGTGCTGTTCAAGGTATCCGCTCTAGTAGTCGCTTTATTATAGTTCATGCTGGTTCAGAAACCGGATTTGTTCCAGGCGCTGCTTTAGTTTTTCGCTCGGGACTAACAACTGGAGACTATCATGGACAGATGAATAAAGATAATTTTGAAAAGTGGTTGCTCGAGAAGCTTCTGCATAACATTCCTCCCAAATCAGTCGTGGTAATGGATAATGCGTCTTATCATTCTCACGTAGAAGATAAAGTGCCAACTAAATACTCTACAAAAGCTCTTATGATATCGTGGCTTAAATCGAACAATCTTTTATGTGATCCAACATGTAGAAAATATCAATTATATGAAGTAATATCAGCCAACAAGCCTAGAGAAAAAAAGTACAAAATTGACGGTCTTTTACGTAACCTCGGTCATACACCTTTAAGGCTGCCTTCATACACGTGCGACCTCAACCCTATTGAACTTGCATGGGCAGGAGTAAAAAAATATATTCGAGAGCGCAAAACCGGTGAACTTTCAATTAAAAATTAGAAGCGATTGACTCAATATCGGCGGAAAATTGGAAATCGTGTGTTAAACATGTTCGTTCTATTGAAGATAAATACTGGGAAGTAGATGGCAAAATTGAAACGGTTATTGCTGATTTAGTTATCACACTGGGATCTTCAAGTAGTGACGACGAAACCTATCTTTCGGAGGAAGACAACGATTTAGAAGGAATCGAACCATTAGAATCACAGCCGTCAACCTCAAAAATGGCCTAGTTTTTTTGTCATATATTTTGTAAAATTGTTCATAAAGTAGCTGTCAATAAACTGCTTCAAAATAATTAATTTTCTGTTCAATGCCGGGTGTCAAAAAATATCTAATATTGCAATTAATATTTGAAAAACTACAGAACTCGTATTTTCCAAAATTAACACATCAATGTAGTTATAGTAGGGAAGCCAGCACTGATTCAGTGAACAAGATTTATCAAAATTTTAACTTATGCAGTTCGACTTTGGGCTATTCGGGTATGCCAAAAGTGAATTTTTTAAATCCTAATTCTCATGCTATTATAGGTAAATAACTGTGAAATTTGATACACGCCTTTTATGCATAAAAGGGCATTTTTTATTAGCAGTCAATTTTTAATTAACCCGGGTAAATCCGTATGCTCCTTAATGCATAACAGACGTGTATCAAATTTCATGCAATTATCTACAATAGCATCAGAATTGGGATGAAAAAAAATGTTTTCTTTTCAAACTTTACCATCCTGTATCTCAAAAGTTAAGACTTTTAAGACATAAAAACACCCTTTTTAACATCAGCACGCACTTAGGAAACGCCCTGTATAGTACTTTACAATGACGGCCCCTGTATAAAGTAATATGACAAACGGAGACAGACGGCCACTTTTGGCATACCCGACTAGTCCAAAGTCGAACTGCATAAATTAAAATTTTGATAAATCTCATTCACTGGATCTGATGCTAGCTGCCCTTGTAAATCGTGTATCACTATACTGGGTGGTCCAATAATAGTGGACGTAGGCAATAACCCGAGAACCGTTAATGACAGAACTCAAGAAAAAATATATTTATAGGTAAATCGATCAACAAAAATCAAAATTAAATCATTTTAAAATTCGAAAGTTCGCCGTTTTTGCAACACAAAACACAAAAGAGATATAGAAGTGCGGTACACGAAAGAAAACAGACAAATATAGATAAAGGTTCATTAAGCATAGTTACATTTTTTATTATCTGAAGTGCGAATAGTCAAAAAGGAGTGCCATATTATTTAAAGAACGACGAGATACCACTGGTTTAAAGAGATTTCTTGGCTAACCTTCCTAAACCGATTGACTCCGCCCGGTTTTCTTTCGTGTCTTCGTTTTTTGTCAAAGCGGTTTGATTTTTCTTGTGGTACTTGTGGCCGTATATTCTGTTTTCGAGATATTGACTTGATTGACCAATATATACACATTGCAATTTGTACAAAGGATTTCATAAATTGTGTGTGATTTTTAATTTTTCGGGGTTTTGCTTTTAAGTTTACTATAATTAGTTTGAAGTAAATTGTTTGCTGACTGATTGAAATGTTCTGCATTTTAAAAAAGGATTGCAGATTCTCAGACAAACCCGTGATATAGGGAAGATTCACATAATGTTTTTTGTTTTGGTCATTATTTCGTACCGTCTTGTTATGTGTTTTGTTATTATAATTTTGAATCCTAGAATTAAAAATTGAGTTAATTAACTTTTCTGGGTGGCTGTTTTGCGTTAGAATATGTTCGCTTTCTTTATGGCATTTTTTCGGTAGTTTTGATCGGATAATTGAACAGGTGTGTCAGGTAAAACGATTACTACTGATTTTTTTTGGGACAAAGTATGCTGTGAGAAATAATTTAATATATCTGCTTGACCAAGTTGGTTTTGTATACCACACAGTTTGAATTATCATATCTTTATGGTGGAGGGTCATATCAAAAAAGCTATTTTATGATTATTTTGTTCAACTTCAATAGAGAACCTTAATATCTCATGGTAGCTGTGAAAACATAATAAAATATAATTTTCTTGCTCCCTTGGGATGGCTGTCAAACAATCATCGACGTCATAGAAAAAAAGGAAGTTGAAAATTTAATTTGGTAATAACTTGGTCCTCCAAATCTTCAAGAACCAGTTGAGCTATACAACTCGAAATGGAAGATCATGGCACAACCGTAAATTTGCCTGTAAAATTTATCATTATAGGAGAAATATGTCGAATTTAATGTTACTTGTTCTGCCTTCTGGAACTCATTTAGTGGAATATCTGTGAATTTTTTAAGTTCATTCAATTTTTTTTTCAATTATATTAAGTGCCAAGTCGCCTGAGATATTATTATCCGATCAAAACTATTGAAAAAATGACATAAAGAAAGCGAAATATACTCTAACGCAAAACAGCTACCCAGAAAAATTAATTAACCCAATTTTTAATTCTAGGATTCAAAATTATAATAACAAAACACATAACATGGTGGTACGAAATAATGACCAAAACAAAACAAACATTATTTGACTCTTCCCATATATCGCGGGTTTGTCTGAGAATCTGCAATCCTTTTTTAAAAAGCAGAACATTTCAATCAGTCAGCAAACAATTTACTTCAAACTAATTATAGTAAACTTAAAGCAAAAACCCCGAAAAATTAAAAATCACACACAATTTATGAAATCCTTTGTACAAATTGCAATGGTGTATATATTGGTCAATCAAGTCAATATCTCGAAAACAGAATAAACGCCCACAAAATTATTTTATATTGTTTTTTAATTTTGAGTTTTTATACACATTTTTATTAACTTTTTGTGTTACTTTCTATCACCAGTTTTTTAATGGCAATGGCGATGTACCACGACGGAGAGTCATATCGATCCAATAGAATAAAAAAAATTAAGTTTTATGATGTAGTTAACGAGGTAATTGAAAAATGTATGTGCTCCTTAGATATAAAGTACCCTTAAATCACTTTTATTTTCTAAAATTCACTTGTGTTTTGCAACGGACTGTTTTATTTTTAAGCCACCCTGTTAAAACAAATGAATATTATTTATTATAAGGATGATTCAATTTGCAAATTGTTTTCATATACCGGGTGACCACGGATTAATGGACGCCCCCCTTTTTTTCTTTGTTTCTTACAACAATAATTTGAAATTTTGTGATCTTGTAGGGTTCACTATTTGTCAACTTTTGAGCCGAGTATGTTCAATTCCTGTTTATCCGGAAGTGGCGCCATCTATACATTTTTGAATGGAAAACCCCGAATTCCGAAAAATCATTATTTTATATAAATATCAGTTTTTAGATTTTTGAAATCGGACTAAAAATGGCCAAGCTACAGGCATTTATTTCATTTTGCTTTGCTTGGCAGTTTTTGTTTTAAAGACAATTTTCCTTTCTTACGCTACTAATCAGGTCTAAATTAGGACCCAAAAATTGCATTCAATTTTGTGGCATGGCCAACTAAGCAAAATAAAACAAATGCCCAGAGTTCGGCTATTTTTTATCTGATGACAAAAATCTAACAACTGACATGTAGAGAATTTTAAGCTTTATCGGACTGTAACTACAAATTTGGGGGTTTTCATTTAAAAATTCATTGATAGATTCCGATTAAATCTGAAGTAAACGAAATTGTCAAACATGAGTTAAAAGTTGACAAATAGTGTTCCATCTATGTTCACAAAATGTCAAAGTGATACTTTAATAAACAAAAAGAAAACAAGGGGGCGTATATTAGCCTGTCGCAACCCGGTATATTGAGAGAGGTGTTAAAGAAGGGAATACAGATTATAAACTACAGTTTCTTTTAGAACCAACCAGTTTTATTCTTATATCAAACTCATTTGATCTTTGTGCAAGTTTCGAGGTCCTTCCTTCTCCTCTTTTTCATATGAAAATATCATAGTTCTATCTAATTCATCTTCCGGATTTTATGCGGAGGATATGATTACACGTACTAAAGAAAAAAAACTAAAAAGTTTGTCGTTGATAAATCGTATGACCCGTACGATAACACTGCTTTTGACTATATATAATTTTTTTTATAATATTGCCATGTAAAAAATATTTGACCATTAGAGTTTCAAAATCGAATACCTAAATAAAAAAAACTTTTCACAGTTTTCCTTTCGGACGAAATTTAATTTTCATTGCATCTGGAAATAGACTATATTTTAGCAAATTAGTGATTATGTCATTTATCAAAACTATGTCCCCCATGTATCATTATTAATTTTTTTAACTATTGGCGTGGGAACAAATATTCTGCACTCTTTAATTTATATGACAGTTTAAGAATTTGTTTAATTAAAATGATCAACAAGTTTAAAATAATTAAATTAATTTGAAAACTTACTAAATGAAAATCTTGAGAAGTTTGTTAGAAATTCTTACTGATTTTCCCAGATATTGTTAGGTTAACAATCTATTGTAAATAATTAGCGGTTTATATTATACCCAGTTTTCAGTCTCTGTTTTCTCTTTTTCTACGTAAGTAGAATTGTTCCTAAATAATACGATCAAAAAAAGGTATATTATTTTAGTTTAGCTATAAGTAGAACTAGCTTTGGGGGTGTTTAACCCACCCAGCCCGAAAAAAAGATCTCTTATCTTAAATAAAAATAGCTCTGGAGATATTTAACCCTCCCAAACCTTTATATACGCCACTGTTATACCTATAAGGATAAGTACAAAGAATCGGTCTATAGCTCTTGTTATTGGAAAGGTATCTACAGGGAGTTTGACACGAATAATGGAAATATTTGGCCTATTTTTAACCTTAAATATCTGGAAAATTTAAAAACGTATTTAACTGCGGTTTTCGACAAATGATAGACCATTTTATGGTTTATGAGCGCTTTGAATTATATCGAGTTAAACAATATAGTAAATTTTTTTCAAATTTCATGTCTGCCCCACTTTGGAAAAAAACGATTTTTTTGTGATTTTTATTGAGATTCAGTAGATCAAAAGTAAACAAAAATAATTTCAAGGGTTTTTAAATAATTGTCGTAGCATCAGAAGGTTATCTTTATAGAACCTTAATGATCTGCACAAAATCTGAAAGGGTGATTTTTTCAGTTGCGGCACACTACCCCCAAATATGCCGACCACCGAAAATAATAATATTTTTTTAAATAGTTTTAATTTCAATAATTTTCGGATCAAATGACTAGACAATAATGCATAAATTACAGTCTTCCGGTTTGTCTCGTTAAAGGCAGACGTCTGTATTATTAACATAAGTGGTTCCACGTGTTTGGTTTTTCTGCTTTATTTCAGGGGGAAGCGGGAGACTCAAACGCTCAGAGTGGAAACTAACGACCCCGCTAGAAAGGGAGCAGAAGCTGTGAACGTGTGAGGCCTAGTTGTTCCTGTATTCTATACCGTTCGTCTGCCGCAGTTCTACATAGAATATTAGCGTAATGGACGCTATGCGGCGGGAGTGGGAGGGGTAAGGGGATAGCTTGAAAGAAAAGGTTATCTCGTGAAACCAGTAGTACTCTCAAGGGCCATCTAGTAAAAGCCAAGATGCATTAGAAGAGTTTATTAAGAAAAACAAATTTAAAGATATTGAAATACACGGGGTGACCGGGAGCTCAGAGCTCGCCATCCGGACATCCCACTGACAACGTCTCCAAACCGGAATAAGGTGTAAATTATCTGGAAGGGTCGCTCCAGGTCTAAATAAGCCCCGGGCGGAGAGCAATCTGGCAAGTTGTGAAATGCAGTGCCAAAAACATAGATTGAAATTGAAATTGAATGCATAAATTATTTCTTATTATGTAGTTTGGTCCCAACGAAAAAAACAAGCGTCGTACCTATTATTCCCAGAACAACAGATAAACTCTCCGTCTGCTGCCGTAGTCGGCTGTCCGACTGTCCGAGCACATCGCTAAACGACCTGCTGGAATATATTGGAAAAGATTACGCGAGATCACGCTGTGCATGCAGAAATCACTGTGAAAATTCGTATAAACGGGGCCGCCTGATTGAGCGGCTCGGTAAGGTTTTGCATATTTTATTTTAGTGAGATGTTGGCGTTTCGCGTACACACGGCGGGTCGGTACACATAAGTTGAACATTTTGCGAGTTTTTTTAAAGTTTTCAATTCGTTCGATTCAAAATGAATAAAATAAACAGTCTATTAGTGAAACCTTTTTCCACGTGATCGCTCGAGAAAAAAATTCAAATCAAGGAGCTTGAAAGACCTCTCCCCGATTTAGATCTAACCAAAACGCAGAAGGCTTCCACCTCTAGTTCGTCAAGCTTCAAAGGCCGTGTAAGGAAGTTTAATCGAAATATGCATTCGAAAACAAACTGGATTGGTGGATGCGATCAAAAAAAATGCATTTTTTTGTTTCGATTGTGTTTTGTTTGGTGGTGATTCTACATGGACAAGGCATGAGATTACTGAGTTAGTGCATATTTATGAAAAAAAAACGCATGAAAACAGCAATGTACATATAAATAATATTTTTAGTTTTTCTTTGCTCGGATAATCAAATATAATGACTCAATTAAGTTTGGCTTATAGACAAAATATTATTACGCACAACTATCAAGTTGATACAACAATAAACAGATATATTTTAAACATCATTAATTATCAACTGTATTAGATTTTGTGGTGTATTAGAATTGGCATTGAGAGGTCATGATGAAGCCGAAGAATCCAGAAATAAATTTTAGTTCTCAACTGGATAGAGATTTAAAGAAACATTTCAACAAAGCAACAGCATTTAAAGGGATCTCTAAGATGATACAGAACGAATTATTGGACTGCATGATTAGCGTTTACCATGAAGAAGTGACTAAAGAAATTAAAAAAGCAAATTATGTAGCGGTAACAGCCGACGAAACTACCGATGTCGCCAACGAATTTCAATTAGTCATTATTTTACGATACATTGTCTCCAGTAAGCTAGTAGAAAGATTTTGGATATTTGTGAATCCTCCCGGACACAATGCCATTTCAATAGCAAATTGCATTTTAAATGAAATTGATCCTTTAATTAGTGACACACCCAATAAGTTAATAGCGCAAAGCTATGACCGAGCGTCAGTTATGAGCGGAGATGTAAATGGGGTACAAAATATAATTAAAGATATATATTCTTTAGGAAATTATGTGCATTGCTATGCTCATCAGATTACCTTTATAATGAGCAGTGCAGCTTCAATTATTGCATCGGTTCGGATTTTTTTTGCTCATCTGACTGGAATTTGTTCTTTGTTTTCTACGTCACTTCAAAGAACAAAAGTATTGGATGATATAAGCTCATAGACGATTACCACGATCATCACAAACGAGATGGAATTTTCATTCTCGAGGAATTAATATAGTTTATAAATACCGAAATGAACTGACACACGTTATGGATATTTTAGAGAACGACAAAAATATTAAATTGAATTCAACGATTGAACAAGCTGGTGCATATAAACTTAGATTGCAGAACAAAGATTTTATATTTTGGTTGACAGTTTTTCATAAAATCATGCCACATTTAGAAATAATTTTTAAGCAACTGCAGATGATTAATACCCCTCTCAAGTCTAAACAAGATCTATTGACCAAATGGACTTGGAGCTTTTAGAAAACGTAGATGAAAATGTTCCTCAAAAAAGGCGACGTTACCCTCGTTCCGATCTATCTATTTTAACAAATAAAAAAATTGAAGTTTGCGATTCCATAATACAACAGATTAAGGCTCGGTTTACTTTTACAAGACATCTGACAGCTACCACATTATTTACGAAAGGACATTTTATCGAATACCAAAAAAAAATTCCCGACAAATTGCTCTCTGATACAGTTAAAGTATATCCATTTCTAGAGAAAAATCGCCTAAAAACAAAACTGCAAATACTTTATGAAAGAGAAGAATTGCAAACCATTTCTGAAGCCATTCCTCTTTTATCGTTGGTTTCACAGGAAGATATGAGGCGTACTTTTCAAAACTATTAAGTTATTGGAAGTTAGTTACAACACCTATGTCAACCTCTGAAGCCGAAAGATGCGTCTCTATGTTAAAAAGACTAAAAACTTTTTTGCGCAACTCTATGAAAGAAGAGAGACTAAGTGCCTTGGGAATGTCATCAGCTGAAAAAGTGTTTCTTAATAATATTGAAGATTTTAATAAACTAGTCATTAACCTTGTCGCCAGTAAGGTAGAACGAAGACGAGATTTCAAATACCGCAGTTCAGTGTAAAATATTCCTTCTTTTACTGTATATAGTTTTGGAGTGTATTACTTATTCATTGCGACTAATTCTGGTAAGTTTTTATCGAGGTTTTTATGTTGTTTATTAATTTGTAAAAATGGTATGTATGCACACGTTATCGCATAACTAGAAATACCTAAAAAGATTCACCCCAACACAAGAATAGAAGAATCGATTTAATTTACAAACACATATGTAATTAGACATAAAAGGCGAGTAAATTATCTCAAGGAACTCAAGATAATATTTAATTTTTTACTAATTTAGCAAGTAGTATAAATGGTATATAATGGATGTAACTAGTAATTTTTTCTATTAAAAAAAAACAAAAAGTTAAAAAATTAGTAATTTTGCGGCGCTATTTACCTTCTGATGCATCGCCAAATTCAAATCCCATGAACCGCCACTGATTTTTTTAACGATTACAATACTTTCCCCTTACGAAAGAAGCAAAACGTTTTAAGCTTAATTTTGTGGAAACCTTGTATATTCGACAACGAATTTAAGCAACTGAAATAAGACCGGGAACACTAACTCCCATATAAGGCGGGCGTGACTGTCTGGGAGCGTTCAGGAAACAAGACAGAATTATTTCGCAGCTGGCACGAATTGCCAACAATCTTGAACCGCTTTGTGGCGTTTTCGATAGCAATCTCATTAAACTGAGAACTTCGCGGCAGCCCAACTTAGTTCACTTTCTTACTAAAGAAAATAATAAAAATGTTTAGTTCATCTAAACCAACAACATTCTAATACAAAATTCACTAAGATAATTAAGTGAGATTGTGCCATTCCTTTTCTAGAGGCGTTAGACCGAAAGAAAGAGAACTATAAACTTGGCTATTCTGTTTACAAAAAAAAACGACGCATACAAATAGGTAAGTATCTAAAACCAATTTTACGCGGTGGACCTATATTTACCGGTCATCATTGGCATTCACCAATTGCATTCAAGCAGTTTTGGTATTTCCGTTGTGACGTCATTAACTAGCCCTTCATTAAGTTATTACTTGATATTTCAATAACCAGTAAATACCGTACTCTGGTTATTCTATTATTCATCTCTTTCTAAGTTGTAATGTTTAAAAAAAAAATATCTAATATTGATTCATATTTGTGTGATGTCTAGTGATTTAGGACACTATGGAGACGGTCCCAAAACGATATCACATTAATTTAAAACTTTAAAAACCAAGATTACAAAGTTATTGTTGATGACTAGGAAACGGCCACTCTACTTTTAAGTGCCAGGATCATTTTTTCCGTGGGATTTGTCCAAAATATACTTTTTTGCAGAATCAGCAACAATTCATCATTAAATATAAACAAATTCCCTATAGACATCATTAAAAATTCTCGTTTATATTTACGATTAAATAAAAGCATACAAAACAGAAAAGAAACCTTCACAACGGTTAACCTGATGCATTCAGACACATTTTGCTTACTGTCAGTTGGGAAAATCGGTATGTCAAGGGCCATAACCAAAGGCGACCAAAAGCAAACCTGCGGTAATAACCGGTCCGTCGCTTGAAGTCGGTTTACATGTTAGTTCACACCATTCAAGACCCATTAACTCTATAGGTTGTCTCGAGCGATCTTGACCTATCCCAACTCAGTGTGAGCGATCTACGTCACTCGGCGACCGGCTTGCTTTAGCACGGCATTGTCAGTCAATTTTTAAAGTCTTAAAAAAATATGCTTGTAAAAAGTTTTAGCATGACAAATATTTGAATAACTTTAGAAAATGTACATTTTTTTATACAAGGTGCCCAGTAGTGTAGTCTCGGTTTTGGTGATAACGGTTTGAGATAGAGAACAAGTTTAAACATAAAGATTAGTATATAGGATGATTTGCATACCTACTTAAATAGTTTTTCCATATATGAAACACCCCGTATTTTATTACATATTTGAATTTTATCAAAAATTCTACCTCAATTTCATATTTTGTCCAGAGATGCAAGTTTAAAAAAATTCCTCGATGATAACTTATTCGACTTTAGAGAGGGAATTGGCAACATTGTAATATGCATCTAATTAACGGCTTCTGATTTATTAGTTACTTTACTTATGGCAACCAACCGAATGCAGGGCTGAAAGTGTAGCCTATTAACGTCTAAAATCTAAATTTAATTTCCTGGTAAAGAAGCATAAAATGAAATAAATGGTAGAATTTTAAAGCTAAAAGATTTTTTAAAAATGTGAAACAGTCCAAGCAATGGGTACAAAAAAAGGGTTTCTATTTGCAAAAGGTCGGAAAGAAACGGAACTTAGTTTCGTTTCTTTTCGGGCTGCCGCTCGAGGGGTGGGGGATAAAAACTCTGCTTCGCGAGCTTTTTGGGGAAATAGCGCCGTTGTGATAAGTGCTATCCAAAAAAAGTTTTAAAAAAATATATAATAATGTTAATGTTAAGACTATAAAACCATTCTGTAATATTTTGTACAGAAAGAGCGACGTTTTTTGGGTCTGTAGATGCCTGATTTGATACATTTGGTCTTATATAATAAAAGGTACGATATTTTGAAGCTCCTCGCTACATACTCCACATATTTGAACTATGATTATAGTCAATATTTCCTTATTATTGTTGACCTAGGTAACACATTGATTATTTTTGTGCATTAATGGTAATAAATATTCCGATTGGGTATAAGATACGTGCCCCTTGTGCGGCCCCAACTTACTATTTATTATGAATCGATATTGTATGCCCGAAAAATGGAAAGATAACAATATTGTGTGTGGATGTGATTCGATTCCTCAAATATTTAGAAAAAGAACCAACATTAACAGACGCGATTTAGGTATTTAACAACCCCAATGCATAATTAACGGGAATCGTTGCAGCTGACGAACAGTTTATGTTGAGGCAGTATGATGCAGGAAGCGAACATCTTAAATTGAACTCTCTGCGATATACGAACTTTATACAGCCGTCTCCAAAAATACATTATCATCATTCATTGCATACTTATTATCAAGTACAGAGTTGGTGAAGTGTACATAAACCCCCAGAAGATCATGAATGGCGAAGAACACCCACATAACTGGACGCAATACGGATCACAAAGGAACCAGCTTCAGAGGTCTTACTTAAGAGTATCTCTTGCAGATGCCAGAAAGGTTTTGGACCTGCTTATGGTTATCGTAAAGCAGGATTAGCAATTCGATTCTGTGTTTACACTGTATTGCGGCGAAAAAATTCCCAACGTTGTTCATTTGTATGTTTAATTCTCCAGCTGATATCAGGCAAGCCATGATGTAATGAAAATCAGATTTTTTTTTAAAATTCGTTGATGATAACTTATACGACTCTAGGGAGGGAATTGGCAACATTGTAAGATGCATCTATGTGTGTTTACACTGTATTGGGAGGAAAACATTCCAAACGTTATTGCGTTAAACGACGACAATGCAGAAGATGAGGAAAACGTTCCCAATCAGATACAGGACGAGAGAGACCAAACAGACAACGCCGAGTTTGCCGATTCTGACTCGGAATTGATATCTGAGGATGATGACAACGAAAGCGAGTCAGCTTTACAACATCGCAAGCAAGTCAAACTTTAAAGTTGAAAATGATATTTTCTTGTATCATGTATGCAGAAAAATGATAAGCGTAGCGCCTAGGACAACAATAATAAGAAAATATTGATCGTAGATAATGATAATTCAAAAATTCTGATATCGGAACATGTAGTGACCCACTTCAAAATATCGTATCTTTTATTATATAAGACCAAATGTATCAAATCGGGTATCTACCAACTCAGCTAATATTACTCCTTCAGAGAAAAAAATACAGCATTGTTTGATAGCAATCTTCGTCTTAATCCGCGATGAAATTCTGTTTTTGTTGACAATTATAAATCAATGTCCACGGCGCGCCGTAGAACGAAAACTATTGACCGGAGACAAAAAATTCAAAGACCAATTAATTGTGCACAGTTTTGTTCTCTACACTGCTCTTACCACAATGGTGCTATTTCCCGAAAAGTCTACTTTCCAGGGACTTATGTCATTGCCTGGACTAAACAGGAGTCTAGCTAAAAATAAAAAGCATCAATAAAAGTGGCGGGATGCCATCAGAACCTAGATTCTTTCTTGTGTTCACAGATAATAGTTGAATATATATTTCGCAGATTGGAATAATGTAACTAGTAATGTGACTGTCAGTAAGAAATCTTATGACAAAAAAACATTAGAAGCGTTATTATAGTGCACAGAAGGGAAGTATTCTGCAAACACGTTTTCACTATCTCTTCGCCAGCTTCCACGATTTTGTAAATGTAAATTTAGTGGTAAAGCACTGAGAACTAGAAATTCAAGAAAGGATGAGCCGCTATCTGACAAAACCTTGTATATTTGATAATAAATTAAAGTAACTGAAATTAGATCGGGAACATTAACTCTTATATTATAAGACGTAACAGTCTAGGATCGTTCCGGAAACAAAACAAAATTATTTCGCAGCTGGCTCGAATTGCCAACAATCTTGAACCACTTTGTGGCGTTTTCGATAGCAATCTCGTTAAACTGGATAACTCCGCGGCAGCCCAAGTTCAGTTCACTTTCTTATTAAAGAAAATAAGCCCTCGTCGTAATTTTAACTGAAGAAGGTCTCGGGGCAAAATTACGTTCTGTTGTCTCTCGCAAACAGTTGATTTTTAACTAGTTATTTTAGATTATTTTGTTACGGAAACTAAGAAAATAATAATAATAAAGGCCGTTTATTACATTATAATATTTGCAAATCTACGTATAATTATTTAGCTTATAGTAAAAATGCGGCATTTACAAAATTTGGTTGGTATTGGTTGCCCTTAACGACAGGATGTAACTTAAGTAGTTATTAATTAATTAAAATAGTTTTAATTTTTGATTTCATCAATATATTACAAAAATCCGGATAAAAATCCGGTGATATTAATTGAAATGAGTATTAATGGTACAATTATTACAATTATTCACATTATTAACAAAATTTGGAAACACGTTTTCTCATTTCTAACCAATGTTTCTGTCACTGTTGAAGCACTGCAAGAGACTTCTGGCTTCCTTTTTATTATTGAGGCTCTCAGCTACGTAACTTTCCGCAATAGTAGCGGATTTCCATCCACCATGTCGCTTGATAGCTAATACATCAACTCCAGTATTTGCTAATAAAGTTGCCGACGTTCTTCTAAAAGAGTGTCCAGTATTGAAGTTCTCAAACTTTAGAAATTTCGTAATTTTGCTTGGAATTGACGAAAACGTATTTTTTCCGACAGGCTGGTTTAAGCACTTTCCATTTTGATATCGCATAAAGAAGCCCGGATTAATAGTCGTCATGTGGGATCTTGTATCAATGTACTTTTGAATTATTTTGAAATGACAAACCTGAGTGTCGTCACTTTTTGTCACTGTAAATGTACGTGACATTCCATTTTTGGAGTCAGGAATGGTCACAATTATGACTTCTTGACTTATTTTAACATTGTCCATTTTCATTTCACAGAGTTTATTAGAATGGCACGCTCCAGCAACTCCCATTACCATTACGACCTTCATCAATAAGTATATATCCTCGGGGGCTTCAAGCATGAACTTATTCACATCTTCCCTGTTAAACACATTCGATTTTTAGGGTCTATAACCGTAAGGGTAGACTACAACATCGAATACTCACACCATATTTTTGATGAGGACTTCAATATAGCACTTTTTTCATGGAAATACGCCAAAAACAAGGTTTCTGAGACTGCGGTAGTCGTTTTGCTTTGGCACCAATTCTTAAAGGATTTATATGCTGCTTTATACCTTTTTTTCGACTTTTCCGGTAGTAGAGATAAACAAGAAATATTCGCTGATTCTTCTATGTCTGAAACGTCCATTTTGTCCACACAGAATCAAACAATTCGACTTCTTGAAACTTTTCACTATAAATTGTCAACTTGGCGTTGTTGATAAAATAAAAACTGCTTATGTTGCTCTGGCAACGGATCACGGCTGCCTTCATAATTTAATGAGAATGCTATCGAATGTAATGATAATGAAAATCCAAAAATATATCCAGCATTTTCTTGTAAACATACAATACAGGGAGGGGAAAAATTTTATACATAATATGGGAGGTAAGTACATTAACCAGTCTCGAACTTTTTGCTAGCCCTCGCTATCGCTCGGGCGCTAACTCGTCCTCGACTGGTAAATGTTACTTACATCCCTTATAGTATAAATAACTATTATCTACGCCTCAAAACAAAGCCAATATTAAAAATGGCGAAAAAAAATTGGAAATAGACGACTAAGTGAGCAAAGCCAGCTTATTATTCTTAACATATTAGCTTTTTTTGAACTAGAAAAACAAGTAGCTGCAGAAATTGCCTTTATTTTAAGAAAAAATGGACTAAAATCGATATAATAAAAGACCATATCAAGATAACCGACTACTTAAAAAGGAAGATCCGGGATACCATTTATCGCATCTATGCCCAAAAAGAACATATTACCATAGAGTCTCTCTCATCAGAAACTAAATTATGATATGTCCAATCATTTCAACTATTTTATTAAGTTTTTGCGAAAATGGGTAAGAGAAATTGGCTTTCGATGGAAGAGAAGTAACAACTGCAAGTATCTCGTGGATTTAACAGATGTTTTGAATAAAATAACACTCCAAGATTTCTCGGTTGAAATTAATAATTGATATATAGTTTCAAAATGTTCTCTAAGACTTTTTAATTTAACAAGGAAGAAAAATGATGGTAACTCATATTTACGTTCCTTTTCAATTTAAATATTAAAATAAAAATTACGACTTTGCTTCTTTTAACTAAGACTTATGTTTCAAAATGTGTTTAAATATGCAAGGGATATGAAAAGTTCTTCTCTACCGACAATGTTGCAACCCAGAAAGTACATACCCTCTTCACCCCCATACTTTAGTAGGTAGGTAGGTAGGTACAAACAAATTTGCTTGATGTTAATTCTATATAGTTCAATGTTCGAAAATTTAAACTGTTATTTTTATAATATTTTACTGTGGCAACTATTCTGTTCTGTTTAAACAATAGGTTATACATTTTGTACATTAAAATGTAAGCAGTCTTAAAGAAGCCCGAGAACCGAAAAGTTTATGTGTACGTATTTGTGTCTTCAGTTTTTTTGACATTTTTTTGAGGTTTAAGACATCAGCGCTGATGGTCAGCACTGACGATCAGAGCTAACCATACGCTCTGTGTGAAATGCCACTATGTCTGTCAACTAGAATGAAGTACAATAGTACAGGAGGTCTTCAAAAATTACTGAAAAAAATTGTTTTAAGTAAGAGGCTATGATTTCTTATTTATATGTTTATATATATGTTTTAATTCTAAATAACTTTTTCCTATATTTTGACATATATATTTTTAAAATTAACGCTACGTTACTCTATGTTACGTTATATGACCGAGACCATAGTATCCTCCTTATAATCTTGGTATAACGTAGAATAAAAATATAACAACATTATTGGTCCCACCGAAAGGAGTCAACACTGGCCGACAGAAACAATCAGAATAGCATAATCTAATAGAATGGGCCTATCCAAATACGAAAATGGCAAATAGAAAAAAGTTGTAGCACGTAGGGTCTTCTTGTTAGAGTTGTATATCTATAGAAAAAAATGATTTCAGAAAATTCTTAACCCTGTTTATTGACTATGTTTACAGTTTTCGCCTATTAAACATATCATATATCTAAGAGAAATGCAAACGAGAAAAATATTAACTTAAACCACTAATTAAACTTTATTTTTTCCGTTTAGGAGGTGTCCTATCTTCTCTCTTCAAAAACCAACAGTACTCACCCATCATGGATGGATCCCATCGTCCTTGGTACCGAATTTCCATTGTTCTGATATCTTGGTGAAACCTTCCACCCTGCTCGTCACTAACAGCTCCCAAATTTTTAAGAAAAAATGACAGATGGGAATGGAGGAAGTGAATTTTTAATGACATTCTGGCACCAAGCGCTTTATAGGCATCTAAGCGTTCATTAACTAATTGTTCATAATTTTCGTCTATATTGTTGCCTAAAAATCCTCTTACTACATTAACAAATGAATTCCATGCTCAGAGTACCTGCCTGGCTTTTCCGTAAAATTGACATCATCCAGCAATTTTCTGATTTGTGGCCCAATAAAAATGCCTTCTTTTAATTTGGCATCACTTAACAGGGGAAAGACTTGTCTCAGGTATTTAAATCCATCACTATCTTTATTCAAAGCCTTTACAAAGTTTTTCATCAGGCCAAATCTTTGTTACATAATGCTGATTTATTGCACGACTGTTCCATAAACAAAGAAAACAGCAATATTTTGTATATTTATTTCAGTCTTTGTCAGGCAAAAATAGAAATCGTCAGAATGATTGGTGGGTTCTCGCCATACCATTGGAACTGCAAAAGGCCTACTTTTTCTCTTTCACTTCATCCACTGCACCAATGATACACTACAACTACACAGCACCAATGATACACTACAACTACACAGCACACATGGGGAGCCCACCGCTTATCTTGATCCCCAATTAACACACCAAAATATTTAAAGTAGGCTTTCTTTACATTTTCGGAAAATGGCCTGGCTTGTGATTTCACCAGAAATTCTCCACAAATATAACAAAATTTGTCACGAGAAATTTTGCAACTTCGGCGCGTTTGACTCGACATTCTCTTCTTCACATACACTTGCTTATCGATACACAGAGAACCACTCAATTCGAAACTCAACAGAAGAGTGATGTTTAACGTTTATTTTATGTCTAAATGGTTGTAAACAACACAGTCTAGGTAATTTTTCCGTTGTTAAATGGACCCATTTTAGCCGCCCCACAATAAAATTGTTTACCTGCCAATATAAAAGGTTCTAATTATGCTATTAAAAAATGATACGTATTAGGGCTTTCCCAATATTTTTTTTATTATTGGGAGGGTATTTACATTGTGAAAATAATGAGCTGGCCTGCATTAGAAAAAACTTGTCGGCCAATGTAATTAAATTTTTGAGGGAGTTTTACTTCAGTCAATCTTTATGAAACATGGATATTCAATAAAGGGTCTTTTAGAAATACCTAGCAGGATGATGCGAAAGCCACAAGTTCTTAAAAGAACGATGAAGGTAAGTTTAGGAAACATTTTCACTATACTTGTTTTTTGTTTAATTTAGTTTTCTTGTGCACTTATCTTAAGAGCCTCGATTGGCTTAAAATTTTGGCTAATTTAAGGTGTTCTTTTAACCCAAATCATAAAAAAACTAAGTTTATTATAGACAACTTTTTAACGGTATTTCAAAGATAAATAATATGAGAGTGTGAGAAAGTTATTATTTTTACTAAATATCAAAAAATAGAAATGTTCGAAACTGTCGAAAATGGCTAAAAATCCGTAAATTTTGCACCATAAAAATATTTATAATTATATTTTTGAGATTAAAATAACTTTTTCACATCCCCGAAGTAATCAGGATAATAAATCTTCAAAGATAGTGTAATTTAATTGACAAACACGACCAGGATTTGGGTTAGAAGCCAACAGTTTTTGGCCGCGAAAAATTAAAAATGTTTTGATATTTAACAAAAATAATTACTTTGTCAAAATCCTGTATTATTTATCTTTTAAATACTGTTGAGTCATGTCACATCTAATTTTTCTGCAAAATTTGAATAAGATGGATAAACAGTTTTTTAGTAATAACATTTCAATAGGCCGCCATTTTTTCTGCCATATTGGATTTTTACCAAAATTTTACCACGTCATCATATGACCTTTAATATTTAACCAAAAACTTGAAGTAAATAGGATAAGCAGTTCTTGAACTTTGTCGCGGACAGACATACAGACTAACCGGCGGAATTGAGAAAGCATGCTTTTTTGCAAGCCCTTGCGAGGAAAGTAAAAAAAGCGAGCGCAAAAATAGAATTGCCAATTGCCATATTGTTATTCCATGTTAATAGCTAAATTTAAAAAATAAAAGTTTTTTTTAATTTTCAATATCGTAAATATTAAATTCTAACCAGTTTAGAACATGTTTACGAACACATTTATACTTTTAATTACCCAAAAATCTCCATTTAAACTCCTTTACCTCGCGACATTTTAATAAAAAATTGGCCCATCTCAAGTAAATATTTAAAAGATCAATTTTTTTCTAATGTAGAATATTTGAACCATATCAACAAATACACAATAATACATTAAAACACTTGCAGTAGCGACGCTGAGAAAAGCTTGGTATCTAATAAAATATTTTTTAGTAAATTAATTTCTTTAATGTTAAAATTTATTGTAGTTCCACGACCTGCTTTTGGTCTTTAAGCCACGCCGGTCACATGACCCTGTAACAATCTATACTGTAGACTATTATACTATAAGGATCCCTTGTCAATGAAAGTGGGATGGTCTAATACGACAATGGGACAGTGGTATGGTCTAATACGTGGAGTTGTCGATCGGGGTGGACATATCTAACTAAAACTCTTGTTATTGCTGTAATCTGATCTGAGGCTTTGGGTATTTTAGCTTGTATTTTACTATTTTGCAATAAAAGTAATTTCTTTATACTGCTTAAAAACTAATACTGGAAAAACATTACTATTCTTTGTATGAAAATATTATTGCATCATGTTTAAACATATTCACCGTGATATAAATTGGTATAAACATTGGAATTCCTCGCTAGGCTTGGCATCGTCGTACAATCGACCTTATACTGTCAGGTAATCTTGGCAGTGTCTAAATATGTAAATAAAGAACTCTATTTTTATTCTTACTCTAAGGTTATGTCCACATATTCAATTTACACCCCTAAAGAGATAAATAAAATCTGCTGTTTTTAATTATTATAGACTGACTATTTTTGTTAGTGACGTTCCTTAGGACATTGCCGGCAACATTTATTAAAAAAACTATATAAAGAAATAGACCTAGACTTCAAAAAAAGCATTAAAAAGTAAAAAATAATTTGATTTATAAAATCGGCTTCAAACTAATTTTTAATTACTTAATCACAAAGAGACATTTGTATATTGAGTATCTACATATATACCACACTAAATATGCATTGACGTTATTACAAATCAAATTTTTTGATTGTGGAATAAAATATTATTTTTTACTTTTCAGTGCTTTTTTGGGAGCCAGTTCTATATTTTTTATAAACATTTTTATTTCAGTCCTTTTAGTTCTATTTATACAAAATTTTAAAGCCTAAACTTAGGTTAAAATATTGTAAGCTTATTATTATTGCAAAAATTGTTGATGAGTAAAAATTAACTTCGTACCATTAAAAACCCCGAAAACCTCAATATAAATTCTGATTATTAATATTTTGTGATTTAATAAAATTAATTCTATGCCATTTTAAAATAATATTTTTCGTTATATATGAAATCAAATTTATTTTATTTAAAAATAAAATTACATTAAGAAATCTTGGTTCTTGGGCTTAGACCGCTTTCCGACGTTTCGGCTTCGATTGCACGAGGCATCTTCAGGGATTTTTACTTCACGAGATCAAAACACTGAATAAGCTCGGACAAACCTAGGCCTGTATTTACCGAACTGTGACCCGGTGTAACGGTCGGTTTCTCCGTATAGATGTAGCCCGTATCTCTATTAAAATTGTTAGGATGCTTATAAATTTCAATAGATTCTGTAATTTTCCGTTCATACTTTAGTTTCTTTTACATTTATGACATGTCCAGTGGCATGTTAATGTTCAGATACAGCAGATTGTCCTGTTTCTCCAATATAGGCATTACCACAGGAACAAGGAGTTGTATATACTCCTTTCGTTTGGACAGGAATAATGTCCTTTGGCGATCGCAAACATTCTCCATTTTTCTTGTTTGCGTTGAATATTGTACGTATGTTGGACCGGCGAAGTAACCTTGCAGTCTTTTCTGTGGTTCCGTATATAAGTGGAAGAACAACACTTCCTTTCGGTAATTCCTTATGAGAATCATTTCGAGGAATAGGATTATTATATTTTTAATTGACTAATATCTTCAGTGCAATATCCATTCCCTCTTAAAGCTTGAGTCGGTTTCTCTGTTTCCGATTTAAAAGAATTTTGGTCACAAATCACGAGGGCTCTGTAAACCAAAGAATTATTAACTGATTGTTTTTGTGCTGGTTGATGATGGGAATTTGCATGTAGGTATCTGTTCGTATGCGTTGGTTTTCTATATACAGAATGTCCTAAGGAACCATCCCCTTTCCTTTATACAAGAACATCTAGAAAGGGAATCGTGCCTTTCAATTCAATTTCAATAAATTTTACAATTTTACATAGCATGTTGTTAATTCAGATGATCAAGAAACCCGGGGAGGTTTTCTGGACCATGCGGCCATATTACAAAAGTGTCGTCTACATATCTGAATAATGATTTTGCCTTTAATGGAGACGACTCAATGGCTTCCTCCTAAAAAATGTCCATGGAAATATTGGCTACCACTGGTGATAGCGGGGATCCCATGGCTGTTCCTGACGTTTGTTCATAAAAAGTTCCATGTAAAACAAAATATGTTGACGAGACATGCTTCAATCAAATCTAAAAGTGAGTTTTCAGTACTATTGTGGTGAAATAAGTCTGACATTATGGAAATTAAATCAGGCACATTCGTATATAGCGATTCTGCATCGAAACTGACTCAAACATCTTTGGGATCTAGTTGGATTAATTTTAGTTTTTCCACAAATTTTGTAAGTAGGAGATCCTATTGCACTGACGATAGGTCGAAGTGGTACATTAACCTTGTGTATTTTAATTAATCCGTAGAACTGGGGGATTCTTGAGCTGCTTGGTCTTAACATCTTCTTTTCCTCCGCTGGTAGGTTGAATGTGTTTATAAGGTTGGTTATCCGTCTGTCAATTTTGTTGGTCGGGTCCACCTGAATTAATTTGTAGGTGTTGTCGTCCAAAAGTAGTTGTATTTTTTCCCGTAATCTGTTTTGTCCATGATCTTTTGCTGGAAGTCTTCTAATTGCCACTTCAACGGATGACACTATGTCTTCTACGGCTATGTCCTCTGATGCAATGGCGAAGTTCTGGCCCATAGAGAAGACGGATTGTTCTGCTTCAGTACGGATTTTAGAAGATAAATTTATTAAGGTGTCATATGGCGGTTTTATTGGTCTTGGGAAGTCCTTCGAACATTTTCTGTTGCTTAATGGTAGCTGCTTGATCTATCCTTTCCGTTTGCGCATTAGTAATGTCATCAAGAGTTCTAAATATTCCGTGTTCAAGTATAAAAGCTAATTTTAAGTAGGATTTCATAACTTTCGAGCGTTTATATCCAAATCACGTCGAGTAGCTTTTAAACTTTCTCTTACACACTGGCTCGTTTGTAGATGTTCTTTGCAATACTTAATGCAGTGTTTTATCTGTAGAGATTTTGGTAATACGTCTTTATCTCGGCTATCTAAGGAGAATGGCTAGTTGGCAAAGTTGTTGATGAGATCGTCAAAAGTTTTGGCATCCTTCTTGATTTTCTCCCCATAGAAGTTAGCTTCGTACTATGTTATAAAATTACATTATTTATAATTCATTCTACTTTGTTAAAAAATAAGCGTTTGTAACTACTTGGTTTTCCAGTTGACCATATCCTCTCTTTTCTAATCGATTAATTATAAAAATAAATATTTAAAACATAAACAAATACTGTCAAAACTTTGAGTTTTTCTCATGATAAGTGAACACTTTTTATCTATTCGATAAACATCGGAACATTTGGAATCCTCATCAAAAACAAATCGGGTCGGGACGTGTCTACAGACCCGTGAAAATCGGGACTTCCTGGGCAAATCGGGACACTTGGCAACATTACTCAGTCATGACGTTAACCTCGTTTAATTGGAATGTTTACATTTTTATCTTAAATTTCAGGAAGCCATAGTTCTACTTACATTTGTAACTATCATATCGTATCACTTATTTGTGTTTGGCTCTGAACCGGAACTGACCATTCGGATTATCAACACAAATAAATACTAATGAACAGTTGCCTGTGAAAATTTTAAAGTTTAGTAACAAACAGGCCAATGTCTTGTACTCTTACGACAAGGTTTTATTTATACAGTGTGATTTAATGTAACTGTGCTTTGTAAAAAATAAATTAGATCGTGTCTATTATTAATAATTAATAGTGGGGATAAAGAGAAGCAGTATTTTGTATCCATTTAGCTAGTTCACTGGCAAGGTTAGTTATATCCATATATCCCATATATTCAGTTTACACACATAAAGAGACAAAATACATATTTTGTGTATAACTATTTTCAGTCTGTTTTTGCTAGGGGCGTTCCTTAAAGTACTGCTAGCAATATTTATTAAAAAATAACAATCTCATAAATACTACTTTTACATTAAATTAAAGTTTTTTTTAATAAGCCGCATAAAATACATTTTTTTTAATTCCGAACGTACCTAAATCAAATTTGACAAATAAACTTAAAAGAAGGACAAACAATCGGAAATCTTTTATGCTGTATTTTGAAAACTACACTTCTAAGCCAGTGCATTATCGCTTTCGTTTTTTTTATGTTAAGATACCTATCCAAAAAAATATTAATATATACTTAAAATTCTTAAAAGCACGTCAACTTTACAACAGGCTCAGAAACTTTAAAGAAGTTGTTTTTATTTTTCTTGCTGAGGTAACTAAAAAATATTTTTTATTGTATTTTTTTTTTTTGAATTTTCGAAAAACCGAAAATTGGCGGAAATTAGGTATACATTTTGTTTTTACTTTATTTAGTATGAAAAATTACTTAGACGGAATAGTCACCTAACTTGTGTTCTCTGCCAAAATTGATATTTCTTTAGAAAAGTCGCAGCGAAAGGGGTTATTTTCTGAAATACGAAGAACTGCTCTAAAAAAAGTTGTTTATTTTTTAGTTTTATATATGTCTGTCGAATTTTGGCCAGCAATTCTAATTTTTTTTTTTAACTTTACCCAAGGCACTTGTCACGTGATTATTTTCGAAATAAGCTATTTTTCATTCTTAGTTTATCTTTTGACACATGTTTAATTTTGACAAAATGACTTAATAAAAAAATATGCTCCCAAATTAGTATATATATATATATATATATATATATATATATATATATATATATATATGATATCTATTTACTATCAAAATTATTTAATATAATTAATATATAAACCTGAACGTTCTATAAAAACAATTGAACATCAACAAAAAAATTACTTTTTATTTTGCTTATTTTAAGGAATTATATTTGCATTTTTGTGTAAAATTCTAAACACTTTTTATATAAAATATTACACCTTTAAACCTAATAGTTTCGATATGAACAGTTGAAAATCAGTATTTTGGCTAATTTGCATTATTGTAAAACCTATTTTTTTAAAAGTTGGACAATTATTTATTTTTTTTTTACTTGTTTTTAGCTTAAAAACATATGAATTTAGGAATAACGAAGTGGCAACATATCTGCAATAACTAAACGAGTAGATATTAAATAACGACGGAACAATATTTATTATAAAAAAAATATATGTTTCAAAAAAAAACTTTTTGATTTTCCTCATTAAAAAAAGGCTTTTTAACAACTCTCTTCTTATAATCCGCATTCCCGGTATGCAGAATCTAACTCCTAATTTCTTTACCGTGTTTAAACTTGGTTATCGTCTATCGAGATACCTGTGCAAATACTGTCGTTTGGTTGCCGGGCAACAAGTTAATCTTTGTCAAACTTTCGGTAGTTTACTTTTTAAAGAATATTATTTTAGTGAAGTTGTTAGTTGTTAAAGATGAACAGAAACGTCACACGTTATTCCAAAGCCGAAATGATAGATTTGTTAAATATATTGTCGAAATGGTTATGACAGTCCAAACGAGAGTAAGATATCCCGATAGACGACAACCAAGTTTAGGAACATTAAAAAAATTAGGAGTTAGATTCCGCGAGACCGGAAACGTGGATTATAAGAAGAGAGTCGTTGTTAACAAGCCTGTTAACAACGACTCCTGTGAGGAAAATCAGCTAAGAGTTCTGCTTTCCATTTATGAAAATCCAATTCAAAGTACCAATTCTCGGAGCGAAGCACTTGGTATGTCTTACACATCTGTGAAGAGAATTTTACAAAATCACAAAGTCCATCCCTATCGTATTTCATATCACCAAAAGTTACTATGGAGATATAGAAAAAAGAGTAGATTTTTGTTCTTGGGCTATAGAGAAAACTTACCAAAACCCTGACCTTTTTAGAAATGTGTTATTCACAGATGAGTCTACGTTTAGGAGTGACCGTACTATGAACCGACATAATATATATATATATATATATATATATATATATATATATATTTTTTCCATATATATATATATTTTTATATATATATATATATATATATATATAAATATATTTTTATATATATATATATATATATATATATATATATATATATATATATATATATAAGGTCCATGATACATATATATATATATATATATATATATATATATATATATATATATATATTGTTTATATATATATTTCGTCTTTATATAATACATATATATATATATATATATATATATATATATATATATATATATGTTTATAAAAACAAGTGTCGTCTTGGCCACTTTAATTAATAGTGGTGCTTACTATGGTACAAGCTGAAGTACCAACTTTCGTATACTCATGGTACCTATTTCATTAGATAGGTTTTACAATAATGCAAATTAGCCAAAATACTGATTTTCAACTGTTCATAGCTCCGAAACTATTAGGTTTAAAGGTGTAATATTCTGCTTTCTGCCAAAATAGTATTAAAATATTCAAACTTGAGATGGCATATACAGGGTGGTCAAAAATTTCAAAAAATCGAAATTGACTGGAGAGAAATGTACCTTTAATTTTTATTTTATAGCAAAATGTAATACAAAATCTTCCTTAGAATAAAAAACATATCTAGCACTAGATTCGTTGCTTCCTATCTGAAATCACTTCTTAAGGAATGTAAAAATTTGGCTTCTTACTGGCAAATCCAGTTTCTTACTCTTGTTCCTACCTACATACCAGCAAAATTTCCTTACTTATCGATTGTTGATAATGGCATTATCACTGCCATTGTCAACCACAATATTGTATTACTTTATTGAAACATCAGTTTGAATATTATAGTAAAAAAAAATACCGCTGAAATTAAGCAAAGAAGATAAAATTGAAATAGTTTTAATTGTTGGAGAAAATTATAAAATATTTCGAGAAGCTGCAGAGCTTTTAACAACAGACACCCCGATAAAATTATGCATTTCACAACAGTGGGGAATATTCTAACTAAATTCAAGACTTTTGGAAATGTAGAAAATAACTTCACTAATTTTAATCCTAATAAACATTACGTGTAAATAACTTAATTAACATTAAAAACTAACTGTTCCGTCACTGCACATTTGCCTCAACCTATCGACCATCTCTTTCCATACAGGTAACCGTTCCTACCGAAAATTCTCTTAAAACGTTTCTAATCATGGCAGACATTATGGCCTGTATCTCTTCCCTAATTACCGTCTCCAAATGATCAATATTCTGAAATGGCCCCTTTAGTTAGAATATTCCCCACTGTTGTGAAATATATAATTTTATCGGGGTGTCTGTTGTTAAAAATCTCTGCAGCCTCTCGAAATGTTTTATCATTTTCTCCGACAATTGAAATTATTTCAATTTTATCTTCTTTGCTTAATTTCAGCGGCATTTCTTTTTACTATAATATTCAAACTGATGTTTCAATAAAGTAATAGAATATTGTGGTATGATAATGCCATTATCAACAATCGATAAATAAGGAAATTTTGTTAGGTAGGAACAAAAGTAAGAAACTGGACTTGTCAGTAAGAAGTCGAACATTCCTTAAGAAGTGATTTCAGATAGGAAGCAACGGAATAAGTGAGATTTTGTATTACATTTTGCTATAAAATAAAAATTAAAGGTACTTTTCTCTTGAGAATTTCGATTTTTTGGAATTTTTGACCACCATGCAATCTCAAGTTTGAATATTTTAATATTATTTTGGCACAAAGCAGAACTTTTTATAAAGAATAACTTTTTTCCGTAAAACTACTAATAAAAAAGATTCCCATATGTAGAGAACTTAAATAAACACTCTGGATATATATATATATATATATATATATATATATATATATATATATATATATATATATATATATATATATATATATATATATATATATATATATATATATATATATATATATATATATATATATATATATATATATATATATATATATATATATATATATATATATATATATATATATATAATGTGTTTTCATTCATCCGTTCACTACTGTCAGTTTTGCTGACGAAGGACATTTGGCATTTTCGAAGCTTTCTTTCAGTCTCTAAAGAAAGAAAGTTTCAAAAATGCCAAATATTTTTTGAAAAACTGTTCTTTTCAGAACGACATTGAACGGATGTTCACCCGGAATGAAAACACATTGTATTTTTCCATCCGTGAAGGAGTAAAAATCAACATATTTTTTGAAAAACCCACATTTAATAGCGGTTATTTTATTATACATTATGCGCAATATTTAGATCTATGCTAATAAGCGGCGCGGCTATTGCGCTATTGTTAATAGCACTAGTTTAACAATAGGCTGGCTTATGCATTATGGCTTGTAGGTAAATTGCGGTGCATTGCATGATAAATAGATCACCTTATTTTTATAAAATGTAGTCTTCATCGATAGAATATCTTAGTTTTGATGTTACTCTGGTGCCATCAATATGTCTTCAAACAAAAGAAAGTTTTTGAGTCTTCAAGAAAAAGTTGAAATAATCCAATATGCGGAAAAAAACAAACTGAGTGTTAGAGTATTAGCCCAAAAATTCTGTATAGGAAAATCTCAAATTAGTGATATTTTGAGAAACAAGAGCGATCTTAACAAGCAATTCGCCGAGACCGGGAACATGAAAGAGAAAAAGAAATTTACGAAACTGAGGGTGCTGCCATGGACCAAATTGTCTATAACTGGTTTTGTAAAGTACACTCCAAAAACATTCCAATGTCCGTTATAATCATAAAGGTAAAAACACAAGAAATTGCGAAGAATCTAGAAGTTGATGGTTTTAAAGGATCAAATGGATGGTGGGAGAAGTTCTGTCAACGTCATAATATCTCTTTCAAATCCATCTATGGCGAAGCAGCGGCTGTACAGTTGATTCAGGTATAACTGATTGGCGGACGAAATTATGTGCTATTATCAAAAACTGCGCACCAAGAGACATTTTTCTTTAAAAGGCAAACATGTGCTGGCGGGAAAGCGTCCAAGGAGAGACTTACTATTTTACTTTGCTCCGCTATGAATGGAGAAAAAAAATGCACTGGTGATTGGAAAAAGTAAAAAAAACCCAGTTGTTTTAAAAGATCAAGCGTGGAAAAATTACTACTTGAATGGTACTATAACAAGGAAGCATGAATGACAAGGGATATAATGTCGGATTGGTTGATGAAATAATTTGAAAAATGCAAAGGCAAAACCGAAATGTACTTTTATTTTTGGATAATGCTGCATTTCACCCAAAACTGGAGTTAAAAAATGTTAAAATAATTTTTTTACCGCCAAATGTGACATCACATTGCCAGCCATTGGATCAGGGCGTGATTCAAAATTTTAAAAACCACTACAGAAAGTTTTTAATTAAGCGACTTTTCTCATCCATGGAGTATTCTGAATCTACTGAACAATTGGAGAAATCCATAAATGTTGTGCCATGAAATCCTAACATAAGCGTACGTGACTGCATTAGTAAATTTCAAAGTAGTGAGAACGGTCAGATTTCATCTGACTGATGATGATGATGATGATGATGAAATTATTTCTTCCAATATTAAGAACATTAAGGAAGCATATAAAATCTTAAGGGATATTGAAAACATTTGTATGTTATCTGGAGAACAAATCTCAGAAGTTGCGTCTAAAATGGAATCTCAAATTATTAAAAATAAATTAACTAGTTTAAGACAACAACACTTGATAATTTTTTTAAATAGAAACTTTTTATGAAGTAGAACTGTATCAAACTGTATATGTAGGTAGTATGATATTTTATATTAGGTAGTACATTTTTATTGTATGCATATATGTATGTGAGAGATGTTGGTGTATACCTAGTAATAATTATATTAATAATTTGTACTAAACATACTATTTTTTTTACTTAAAAATAAAATATTTTTTAAATAAATTTACATTGGTATTTAATTTGTTCACTCTCCACAACGGACAGTTTCTGCCGCACAGCTACTGTCCGCTGATGAGAGATTTCACTGTATATATATATATATATATATATATATATATATATATATATATATATAAGTACCTCAGAGCAAAAGTGTAATAAGTCAAAAAAATAAATTTGTCAGGAGAGCGAAAATAAAAATCATTAAATCAGTTTATGAATGTTATGCAAAGAGTTTGAACTTGATTTAAATGAGTTTTTGAAATATAAATATGCCGTCCATGCTTGCTTCTAACAACCAATAAGATTTTTGTTTTTTTTATTTTTAGCTCTTAAATTGGACTTAATACATTTTTGTTCTGGGATAATTTTATAACAATGGACTTAATAGCTAAATTGTGCAACCTATCACTTATGAAAAAGTGTATACGAAATAAGTATTTTGTGTTATTTTCGAAATATCTAGGCTAAAAAATAAGTAAAAACGCAATAGTAGGAGAACACCGAACCTTTTATTAAAACAAAACAGTCTAAATTTGTTGGTAGATAATAGTCGTCATTATTTTCTTGAACTGATTCCTTATGCACCAACGCCTGAAAAAAATAGTGAAATCTTACTGGAATCCATTTTAAAAACTTTTGAAGATCATTAAATTTCTTTGTACTTATAGGATTTAAAGTATCTCGCAAGCAAACCATTGATTTTTCAACAGATTGACGTTTCCTTCCCCCTCTTCTGTTAAAGTTTACCCTTTCAAATGACTCTTGATCGAAATCAGTTTTAAAGTACAAAATCCCAGGACTATCTTGCTTGACCTGCATAAATACAGTTTTCGAGATTAAAAAGTTTTCATTATTCTGAGCTTTCTTCGTTTTTTGAAATGGTGAATCAGAGGAGTTACACAATTTATTGCAGTCTTTAAAATCAGGAGTTGTCATTTCATAAACTTTAAAGTCTTTGTTTTTGCCGGATATCCTGGCCAACTGCACCCAATCCCATGGAGTGACAATTTGAAAATTAGGACGTTTCTTAGCCCCCCGTTCAATAACTGAATGTATGCTGTCGACCTCCATGTGTGTGTGCTCGCGAAGGAGAAATTTGTGGCTTATTTCTTTGATGTGAGGATGTAGTGTCAACAAATAAAAGTAGCACATTATTAATTGTATATTGCGGTTCTGCGATGGGCAGTTATCTGTCCAAATGACTACGGATATTATGTTTTGAGGTAGAAATTGCATGTAATGTACTAAACATAAAGCCATTTCATTTCCACCTCTGCCAGCAATCGATTCGTCCCACATTAAAGTTTTAGACTGCAGAAACTTTGCGCATTAGTAAGCTTAGGACACGGAAGGCATTTCTACAAATCTATCATTAACACTTTTTGTCCGGGATTATTCAACGACATTTCTTTGTCTTCTTTTTTAAGATTGTACCGTTTATCGGACTCTAGTAGATGAGAGTTATACTAAGCTTGTAAATTTTCACGCTCAGCCATCGTATTTGACTGTCTCAGATTTATTAAAAACTCATCGCACGCATCACAGGTATCTTTCGAAGGAGGTGCGAATGATAAGTTGAATTCTGTCTTGAAAATTTCGCTGTAAAGCCATTCTCTACCAACCTCCTCAGGAGAAATGTTTTTCAAGTCACAGTCTTCCTTATACATTTGGTACATTAAAGAAATATTCAAATGACTTCCTAATTATTTCTTGGCAGTCCTTCGTCTACTGTAATGTGATTCCTGACATGGATAGCCCACGAATTCGATTTTTTACTTCCTCGCTAATTTTATTTACAGATTTGAGAGCTGCTTCCTTCTTTTTGTCACACTCGATAACTCCACTAGATTGCCGTTTTTGGAGTGCGCATTTAACAAATGTTTGGGAGATATCCAAAGTTCGCAAGAAAAACTTTTTGCATACCTGTGTTTTAGTTCCTTCTGTTGTAAATAAATATTTTAAGTTATACTGGCGTTTCCCAGCTCGACTTCAAGACTCAGTGTTTCTTCAAGAAAAGAACATAAAAATTGCCGCTTTTGATCTATTGTTGTCTCATGATTCCAAAATTCGCGGTGAATTTGTGTTCTTTGAAGACCTGAGATTTTTTCGTTGCATTTCATACGGCAGTCCCTACATGGCTCCTGTACTTTTTTTCTTTCATGATCTTTTTCGTTTTAGAAGATTTATACTTTTCGCCAGCCATCCTCTTTTTTTACGTCTTTTTTATTCCACATATTTTCGTTCCTTACCCGTTTCTTTCCTTTCCTTGGTCTTTCTGTTTCTTCTTCTTCTTCTTCTTCTTGATTTGGGTCATTCTCCATTGCTTCAGAATGGCTATCGCTACTCGAGTAGTAACTGGTAGGAATAAAGGAACTTCCAGAATCTTCGAATGGGTCTACTTCGCATTCGGGAATAAAACTAGTAGATGGAATGGGTTCAATCAGTGGTCTCGTTTGATCTTTTCTAATCATGGAGGTACCACCCACTTCGTCGACGTCTTCCTATTCTTCAACAATAACAAGAGCATCGATATTTGTTGGATTCGCTCGCATACCAACAAAGTTGTAGGATATATCCAATAAATGCGGTGAAGTAGTCCTTACGGTTCTAGTTTTATCCAAACTTTGAATCTGAAGTTGTTCATCTAAAAAATTAAAAATGTACAGATCAAAATCCAGATTCATTCAATAGTGTTAAAATCTATGGTAAAACTTTCGTTTCGTCAAAATCAGTTATAAAAAAGAAAAATGTTTTTTTGCCTTCTAGAAGCATCTCCGAGTATAAAAAATATAAATTTTCCTGCGGAAATGCATCATTTCCATTTTTCCGACTCTAGAATCCCCAAAATCAGTTACATGGAAACTTTGTTTTCTGTTGAATTCCAAATATTTTTCTTAACGTAAAAAAACAAAAATGTTCCTGCGGAAATCCTTCATTTCGATTTTCCTAGGAAAATTTGTAGACTTTTTATTGAAAAAAAAAATAAAAAAACCCACACTATATTTTTTTTATTTAAAAAACGAAAAATTTGATTTTGGCGATTCTAAAGTCTACAAATTTTCCTCGGAAAATCGAAATGAAAGATTTTCGCAGAAACATTTTTCAATTTTTATGTTAAGAAAAATGTTTGGAATGCAAGAAAACAAAGTTTCCATGTAACATTTTCGCAGGAAAATTTATATTCTTTTGTACTCAGAGATGCTTCTAACAGGCAAAAAAATATTTCTTTTTTTTATAACTGATTTTGACGAAACGAAAGTTGAGCCAAATCTATATTGCTGTCTAAAAAATCATCTATACTTTCAAGAATCTCGGCAGAATTTTTAATGCATTTACCTTGATCTATTAGATTGTCATCCGACATAACTTCTTTTTGGTCATTTTTTACCTTGCTTTACATATTTTTTGAGCCTGGCAGACTATTTTCCTCGATTAAAGCAGCTTTGCCTAGAAAATAGATAAGAATAATACCACCTCGCTAAAATGAAAAAAAATTGTATGTGTGATAAAGAAACCACTTTGCGACAGCGACTGATAAAAAATGCAAGACTCACATACTAACTGTCAAGACTGACATAAAAATACCCTTGAATATAAATTAACGTAAAGTAGTCACCAAAATAGTGTTAATAACAATAAAAAATATCAAAGTTCATGATGGTTAGGTTACAGTAAAAGTTTTTGTGGGAAACGACTTTACGAAAACTAACTTTTTTTCGTAATAAGAAAGTTGAAGAGAATTATTAAGAGAAACCTACTGAAGTCGGGAAACGCCCTCTAGCGCCAAACCGAATTGATTGGAAAAATGTTGAAGAGTATTTTTATTATTACAAAAGTCCAGACACGTTAGCTCATATTTTGCTATCTCCTTAAATACAAGATATAAATGTGCCTACTTTGTACCGCCCTGTTTAATATTTTTGTAGATTCGCGTAACTTTTGATAATAGAGAACCAATCACAATGTATTACAAAATATATTAATAGATACGTAACATGTCTTACCTTGACTCGAATGACATTCCAAAGAATGGCCAATATTTTCGGCGGTCTTTATTTCCATTGCACGCTGAAGAATTTTACGAGTTCTGTCTCCCATTTCTAACTAGTATAGGTTTACTTCAGTATTTAAAAATCTTTTCTAAATAAGCATGCAGCAATAGGGTTAAAAAAGCTGTAAGACTTAGAACCAATAACACGTGCACCTCAACTCATCAGTCTAATAACTAAATAAACAAAACATCTGCCGACTCGCGTTGTTTTGTCTAAACGGCGGCGTAAACTGTAACTAGGTTGCAATAGATAGTGGACATAACACTCTTTCCAAATCTAATTATGTTGGACTTAATACTTTTTCTGGACATGACATTATTTTGCTCCAGGTGATTTGTCTCCTATTGTGGACTTAATACATATAAAATATAGATAATATTGTTTTGCTCCAGCGGTAATATGGACTTAATACTGTTTATAAAGCGCTATTTCCGACAGTTTTAGTTCAATCTCTTTATGAAGTATATCTTTCGATAGGGCATAAAATTTAAGTCCGGATGATGTGAAAATCCAAAAAACTCAAATTTTGGACTTAATACACTTGCTCTGAGGTACGGATATATATATATATATATATATATATATATATATATATATATATATATATATATATATGTATATATGACTTCTCAAAATTATAATTTGAGGCCAAATTTATTTTGAATATAAAATTTTCTTAAGCGCGTTTTTATTTATATACGGTGAAGTACTAAGTTAATCAAAACACATTTTTTTGAAATATAGCAACCCAAGGCGCAAACATTGCTAATATTATTCTGCTTTGTTCTAGGATATATAAGTCAACAATTCAGTTAAAACCGAGAAAATACTAGAGAGGATTATTCGTCAATCATGGATGAGTTTGGGACAGACCACACTGTAAAAGTTTGGGAAGAGGAGCCTTATATATATAATGACAAAGATGACAACTATGAAAGGGTATTGAAGTTTTTTGCGAAATATGTGATATCTATAGTCCACATCATTCTATGCGTTTGGATTTTGGGAGGAAATGTGCTGTTCTTCTATGTGATGGCTAAATGTACAAGACTCCAAACGAGAACGAATTATATTCTTTTGAATTTTTTTATATGTTTAACATGTTTTAGCGTATCTATGACAATTTTATCCATATTAAGTACTTATATGTATTGGTACACCTTTCCGTCAATTTTTCTGATACCTATAACCTTTTTCGAATCCACAATTTTGTTAAGTCTCTTGCTTGGTATAGATTGGTATATGTCCACAAAAAACAGGGACATTGTTAAAATCTATGAAAAATGTTACAAGTGGATCATAACAGTTATTTATATACTGACAGTGGCGAATTGTTTTCTATTAATTTTTACCCATGAATTCATTTTTCATTTTATTATACTCCTGGCATGTGGCATAACTTATTTTATAAGTATTTTAATTATAATTATCTTTAATATCTTAAAAAAGCGGAAGAGGAATGCTCATGATGATAATAAAATTTCTCACGCCTTAAGAGTGTCCAGTATATATTTTCTAATGTGGTTACCCTTTGGGGCACTAATAGGCACAATTGTTCTAATCGATATAATCCGAACATATCAGCGTCCATCGTTCAGTTTTGATGCAACAATTCTTTTTATTCCGCTTTTTATATTGGAGTTTGTAGGATTTTCTTCGCCTATAATAATTGTTTATTTATTAGGTAAAGTGGATAAACATTTCAAAATGGCTTACGAATTTGTATTTAAAAGGTCTGTAAGAAATTATTCAGAATTATTTAGTACTGAAAACACATTAGGACCTGAGGCTCGACCTGAGGTTTCTTAAACGCGTGGAAAAAATCATCTAGTATAAAATGAACAACACCTCTTTTTTAGCTGAAACGATATATTTTTTTTTAAATATAGGATAGCCATTCGGTGTTTTTTTTTAAAGAATTTCACAATGCTTTTTAAAAATTAATTTGAATTTTAGTATTAGCATTGCGACAGATTTTTTTATTGGCATAATCTATGATACATTTTTGAAAAACCTTATTTTTATTTAACTTCACTTTCGGTTTAACCGGAAGTGGTACCACCTATGCATTTTTAAATGAAATTTTTTTTAACATTCCGATAAAACTTAAAATTCTTTAACTTTCACTTTTTAGATTTTTGAAACCCGATAGAAAATGGCGGAGCTCTAGGCATTTGGTTTATTGTGCTTAGATGGCTATGTTACAAGATTTAATGCAATTTATGTTCATAATTCAGACTTATATAAACCTAAGTGTATATAATTTCATTAAAATAAGGATTGGCGGTAAAGATATTTCACCTTTTCCTTACTTTTGTTACAGGCTGTATTTTGCATTGTGTCGATTAGAAATTGCTCTACATTTGTCTTCTATAGTCTGTTTTCGAAATTTATAGAGTATAGTCGAATGCGGTCTTATCGTGTGGGTCCAAAGGTCACCAACATCATGAATCAAATCAGAAAACACAGTGAATATCAAAATGTGTGATTTTTTTACCGAGCTATTAAATCTCGATGGGCTATTTACAAATATACAGGGAGAAAGAAAATAGTTTTTTTTTATTATATTACGCAATATTATTAAGATAGCCACTTAATATTACTTTATCTATTAAATGCCGAGGGACTAAATAAGAAAATTTTTTGGTTGGCAAAAACAAAAATACACAAAATGGCAAGCAAGGAATCAGTTGTTCTTTTAACCACTTTTCAAACAGTACACAGTTCATATTATCATGTTAGTCCATACTTTTGGATGTTGAAGAAAACAGTAAACTTGCACCTGGGAGAAATCCTGTTAAAGAACCTGCATGCAAAATGATGAACCGTTTTCCCGTACCACATCTCTTTTTTCTGTTGACACTTTTTACAGACTCGTCCTTAAAAACTGGATACGCTTTTTTATATCGAAAACCCAACATTTTTATTAATTTTGACAACGATTTTAGTCAAATTTCCAATATGCCTCGATTTTTTAAAGCTTCTTTTAAAACTTGAAGGATTATATTAGTTTTTGATTGTATAAATCGTAAATTGCATTACGAACATCCATTTTTACATTGTCACTTAAGTCTTCTGTCTTTGGATTTTTTTGTGTACATTTCTTAATCTTCTTCGGTAGTAAATTATGCTTTGTTTCATGCACAATTTTCTGCACAGTCCTTATACTGATTCCCAGAGCTTTTGCTATTGTCTCCTGGATAATGGCCGATGAATTTTCATTTTCGTAATATTTTTTTTTCTTATCGATGTAGCGGTTACTTGATGGAAATTCATTATACACTAGTATACAAAATAAACACGTTTAGTTTATTAATTTCCACTTATTTATTTCTGCTTGACAGCTGTTTCGACACACTGTGTCTTTGTCAAAAGCTAACTTAAAACTGACACTAAAATCTGTACCAAATATAAAAAAAATATATAAAAATCTTAATGATGTCAATAAAACAATATCGGTGTTTACCCACCTCGTCTATTCTTTAGGTATAAAGATTTAACAGAGGAGAACCATTTAAGTCCAACTGGTCATTCAATAAAATATTTCGGGTTTTCCTCTTGTTAATTTCTAAACTTTCCAAATGGTTCAATTTGTAGCTTTTATTAGCCCTATGCAAAATTTTATATTCGTTTTTAAATGTATGATTTGCTTCTATCAAATGTTTAGCGTAAATGGAGTCTGTATTATATGGATTTGTGTTCTTTTATACGTTTATTGAAAGATCTACCCGTTTGGCCAATGTAAACTTTATCACAGGAACCACATTCTAATTCGTATACCCCTGATTTTTTAGATTTATCAGACTTGGATTTTTTATTTTTAATATATTTCCCTAATGTATTATTTGTACAGAAGGCAACTTTATAATCTGCTCTCATGAGATGTTTACTGATTTTAGAGCTAATTTTGCCTGTATATGTTATTGTATTAAATTTGGCTAAATCTTTTAAATTATTATTTAGATAGATTAAATTGATTGCTTTTTTATATTGTTTTTTATTTACTATTTTGTCCACTATATTAGGACTATAGCCATTGTTAATAGCAATCTGCTTTATAATATTCAATTCTTTATTATAGTTATCTGATGACATAGGTATACTAATTAAACGATGTACAAAACTGTTTAAAGCTGCCATTTTATGTGCAAAAGGATGATTTGATGTTTTCTGTATTGTTATATCTGTGTAAGATGGTTTATGATAAATTTGAAAATCGTGTTTATTGTTATTGTTCATAATTGTTAAATCCAAAAAATTTACTGTCTTATCTTGTTCCACTTCTGACGTAAATTTAATATGTTTATGTAAATTATTAATAAAATCTAAAAATAACCTTAGTTGTCTCTCTGTTCCCGTGAAACACGCTAGTATGTCGTCTACATATCTATACCAATAAATGAACTTGTTTCTTAACGGGTGATTATACATTAATTGTTTAATATTATCTAGAAATATTTCTGCTAGTATAGGACTCAAAGGATTACCCATTATTAAACCTTCTTTACTTACATACACGGAGCCATTGAATTCAAAGTAATTTTGATCTACACACACTGTTAACAAATCCAATATATCAATCTTAATAATATGATTAACTTATTACTCAAAAATTAAGTTAACTATGATTTAGTTAGATATGATTACACGTAATAAAAGAAAAACAAACTTAAAAAGTTTGTCGTTGATAAATCGTAGGACCCGCACGATAACACTGCTTTTGACTAAAATAAAACCTCATACAAAAGGACTACAGGGAGACCCACCAATAATTAATGTAACTTCCATAGTTTGGCAGTGCAGGTAGTACCACCCGGTTTTTGGTCAATATGAATACATATTGAATGAAACTTGTGTCTAGTATATATATTTTCTGTAAGAAATTATTCAGAATTATTTAATATTGACAACACATTAGAACCTTTCTTAAACACGTAGAAAAAATCATATAGTATAAAATGAATACCCCATCTTTTTTAGCTAAAACGATATGTTTTTTTAATTTAAGATAGCCTCTCGGTGTTTTTTTTTCTAGAGAATTTCAAAATGCTTTAACTTTTAAAATACCAGTTTGAAATTTTGTGAGCATGTATGGGACACTTCCTGTCAACGTTCTCACTATTTTGAAATTCACTGATGCACTCACGTACACTTATGTTAGGATTTTCCGTGAATGAACTTTAAACTTTCATCAATTTCTGAATATGAAGTTAAGTCGGAAGAGAATACATTGATGTTTCCACATAATTCCGATAATGGCACATCATCTTCACTATCGTAGTCAACGTTTTCCTGGAGAATTTCGTCGAATCCAGGTTTGCGGAAGCAGTTATTGATGGTCTTAGATTCGATTCTTTTTCATGCAGCAACAATCCAAATCAAGGCACTTAAAACATTTATGGATTTCTCTAATTGTTCGGTAGATTCAGCATACTCCATGGATGAGAAACGTCGCTTGATTAAAAACTTTCTGTAGTGGTTTTTAAAATGTTGAATCACGCCCTGGTCCAATAGCTGGCAATGTGATGTCGTATTTGGCGTAGTATTTTGTGTAGTATTTTGTTCACTTCCGGTTTAGTATCGTATACTTGTAGTTTCTAAAACTATGATCAAACTGATAGGAAATTCTGAGGTTATGGAGCATTTACATGTTGTTATCTCATTTCATTGTTTGATAGCTAATATATTTTCAGTTTTTGAGTTTTTTTAAAAAATATATAGATATGTCAATTTGTGAGATTTTCTTTTATTGACATATTGGATAGGTCATACAGTACTGCTCTGTAGGTGAGGTTATTATTATGAAAATAAACATCAGGTAGTTCGGGTAAATTGTATTTAATCAAAACTTGAATTAAAGAAATAAATTTTCACATGTCTGTTAGCAAATCTAATATTGGTAACCATTTTGTATAAAAAAATATATCAATCAACTTTAAAACTAGAACGCCATTCGTATAATACTAAGACTACCTCTAAATCTCTTTAGGGTAATACCATCGTGTTCATTCTGGACATGATTATTTTTCAAAAAAATTTTCATTTTCATTCTTGTTAACCATTATTTCCATAATGTTTGGTTATTTTATGTTTTTGCCAGTATCGTTTTCTCTAACACTTAAAATGCGATGTTCTTTTGACAACGATTTCAAATCTTTAAAATCGGTGTATTTTATTACCATGATCTTATAGGGATGCTTTCTTCCAGCTAATTTAATAAAATGATATAGCTGAGATGGGATAAAAATATCGCCGGCACCAGATATTGCTGTAAATATTGCGTTGTGAGCCGAGTCGCCCTCAGTTGCCCGGGGTTCGTCTCGAAAAACCGCAGAGAAATGCTGTTTTTGTTTTGTCCATAGCAGCCATCAACAAATAAACAGAAACTTGCTTTTGGTTTTACTCCTCTAAAACTTTAAGCAGACATGAGGCAATCTCAGAAGATCCACGTTTGTTAACAGATTCATTCCAAACAAAACAAAAACAATCTTTACCCTCTACATCATAAAACGTGAAATTAAAATTTGACAGTCAGGGTTTATAAAAAATTGCGCTTTCTTTCGAGATAGGAAAGTAGATAACTTGTTGCAAATCAAAAACACCGCGCAATATTTTTGTATCTTCTGTTGCCTGCTGTTTGCATGCTGCTTTCTTTTGCCGAGCTGTGTGAATTGTATCGGATTTTCAGGTTTTCTTTAGTTTGCGCATCTCCTTCCAAGTGTGTAAGGCAACGAACCCATTGGAAATAAAGAGGATACATTTTGTTCCTTAAAAACTCCTCTATGTATGATAATTACAAATTTACTTTCTTACGACTGAAGATCTTCAAGAAACATATAAAAACATTTTAGGCAATAAGAGTTCTGGATGGAGGTACATCTAATATCTCTACAAAAGTGTGATTCAACTTTTGGAAATCTATTAATATGCTTCTTAATTTTGAATCTTATATTTGCTTCCATCTCCTTAGTTTCCTTTCTTCTTTGTCGGTCACCCCTCTTGTCCTTTTCCATTACACCCACTTCGTTTATTTTAACCATCGCAGTTCGACACATTCTTTCACTGATACCAAAAGTCGATAGAAATAGTTTCTTAGAAAGAACAACAGGTTTTTTTGTCGATGGTTAGAATTTAAGTTATGATCTTGAGTCTGCGAGATGTGTCTTTCTTTGCGGTCTTTCTTAGTATATCCGTAACATTCAGGTGACGAGATACATACTCTCTTTGTAAATACAGATTTCCAATCGCAATTTACTAAATTTTAAGGCTAGAATTTAGTCCGTCGCTGCATGACCGCGAGTACTGTAGATACGTCAGCTCTCTTTTCTACGCGTAGCAAATAAATTTCATGCACACGAACGGACGTAACTGCACGGTGGTGATGATTGTCAGATTCGTCGAATTCAAACACCATCACTGCGATGATACCGTGAAAGGTACAGATACGGCATTTCGTGAGATAAAAGTTGTGCCTGTAGAGAGTCTCAAGTGGTGTAACTCATTTTTTTGATTTTCGTCAGTTACGTCTATACGTGAGGTAGGGGATATAATTATTATCACTATATATTATTATACAACAATTAAGTTATATTAGATTATATTTTGCATCATCTGAGGAACTGTCATCACCTCTCGACATTATAATTAAAGAATCGACTGTCTGATCGATCAGGTTGTCAAGATCCCATATTTTCTGCTCTTGTTTAATCACATGCCGGATGGCTTTTGGCCACTTTCCTGCTGTCGCTTCCTTAATGAAAATAAAAATGAAATATATATTTACGGTATAAAAACCAATACAACTGACAATTTTTTCTTATAGGTATTACTCTATCTAATATATCAAAATTTAAGAAAAAAACATATGGTAGACATAAAAATATAATTTTTAAACAAAAAAAAGAACATGAATAACGTTTAAAAATTATTCCATGATATTGAGACCAGCTCCAAATTGAATACATGTGCCCACTCAGAACATTATTTTTTTCATTTTGTTATTAAAACAATTAATTGAGGTGTTGAAAAAATCGATGTCGTTACTTACCCTGTTGCATAACCTTGACATTCTTGTTAATGCAGTATTCTGGCCATAATTTGTGCGATGGAATTTTATATTGAATAACCCCTGGTAACGAACAGTTTTTAGTGGTGCCGCTTATCAAACCTTGAAAGAAGCAAATATCCAAATATTCTCTGCTGCTGGAGAGAAAGGGAATATTTAGTGTTCTACGAATTTCTTCATAGTCTATCTGATCTATTGGGATACCCAATTTGTAAGCTATTAGTCTAAGGAACCTATTTTGTACTCTTTCGATTTTCTGAATATGGACTGCATATTGAGGGCTCCACACTGAGGAGGCATATTCTAATTTAGATCTTATAAAAGAACAATAAATGGTTTTGAAGCAGGACAAATTATTGAAATCGGTCAAGGCTCTTCTCATGAAACCCATGAGTTTTAGGGCTGCGTTGGTAACCAAATCGATGTGAAGGTCAAACCTAAGTTCTTCATCGAACATTACTCCTAGATCCTTAATAGAAGAGCTGCATTCAATCGGAACACCATCAATATTGTATTTAGGTGGCAAAGGATGTTTTATACGACTAAACCGCATTGCGAAGCATTTTTTTGAGTTGATCAAAAGATCATTAGTTTTACACCAGATTAAAAAGTTATCTAAATCTTGTTGAAGTTTTTCACAATCTTCATTTGATTCAATGGTCTTAAATAATTTAAGATCATCTGCGTAGAGTAAAACAGAACAATGTTGTATAACATTTTTTACATCACTCATGAAACAATTAAAGAGGATTGGGGAGAGATGTGTACCCCGAGGCACTCCTAATGATGCTGGGATCTCATGGGAGAGGACATTGTTTATTCGGACGACCTGCTTTCGGTCCGTTAGGTAGTTTGACAGCCACGACAAAAGAGGGTCATAGAACCCCAACGCCTCAAGTTTTTTAATTAATATTTTATGATTAAAATGCCTTCGAGAAATCCATCAAACACTAGCTTAACATTTTTCATTTTAAATGTCGTGTTTTGTCTTCCTACATATTCTTTCACTTGTGACCATATAAATTCTATAAGATTAAGTTCGCAATGATGTGGCGGTAAGCGCAGTAACAATAAATTTTTCTCGTGTATATTCCACAAAATATTTCAGAAAGCAATTTTTGTGTAAATTTACTATGGCGAGTAGTTCTTTCTTTATCACATTGGGTTCAAACTCAATACCTTTCGAAATTAGCAAGTAGATAATTTCTTGCTTTCTCCATGATGAGGTTGGTGTTTACTATATGCGCCGTGAATGATAGCTTGCGTTATCCATAACCACTATCGAATCAGCTGAAATATGTTTTATATTGTCCTCATGGTAATCTTCCGTCCGGCACGACTGAAAGGTTAGCAAGCCTTCTTTTAAAAATCCCTTTTCACTTCCAATGCGTGCAATTGTTAGTCTCTTCCCTTTTCCCAAAAGCACTTTAATACGCGTTGACAGTTCTTCGATGAAAGCTTGGCGGGCACTGGTTATATTTTGGTCTTATCATCACATTTTTGTACTATGATCCACGTCTCGTCAAGATAAAAAAATTTCTTTTGCTCCATGTGGTACTGCTTGATACTTCTCAAGTAGTTTCGTCGCCAGCAAATAATTTCATCGTTTACCAGTAAAAGTGCTTTTGGGTTATGCTTTTTCCAGGAAAAACCAAATTTTTTTAAAGTTGACCATAGGAATTTTCAAGTTGTCAAAATACTGTCATCCTGGCCAAGCTCTATCAAAATTTTATCTCGAGTGGGTATTTTTTTTTAAATAAAATGAGTGACGTTTTCACATTTGGTGTCTTCATCAAGGACTTTTGCTGGTCTTCCTGCAATTTTCTTGGGAGATTCCACTTGACCTGCTACCTTACTCTCTTGCAATAATATGAAAATGGTGGACTTTCCAATACCAGTCATTCGGAAACATCGTTCAACAATTTCTTGTACAATAAAATTTGACTTATTGATACAAGAGTTCTAACCACACTGTACCACAACTTGTTACGTTCAAATTGTCTCAGAGACTTGCCTGCTTGATTTGAATCAAATTGTCAAAGACATCACGATTTGATTGAGAAAAACCCTTTATCACTATGATAATAGAAGTAAAAAGTACCTTAAAACAGTGTAAAAACCTTGTGTCCGATAAACTTAAATTCAAACTAACACGTAGTAACCCACAGTTATCTAAACTGTATTGCCTTCCCAAAATCCATAAACCTGGGAAGTCCATGAGACCTATTGTTTCTGCTGTTGGATCACCAACGTACAATATTTCAAAATGGTTAGTAAAAGAATTCAGCAAATTAAATATCTCGAACGATAACTCTGAGGTTGCTAACTCGTTAGAATTCTTAGATAAAATTTAGAATATTCACTTAAAAGAAGGTGAAATTTTAATATCTTTTGATGTAAGCTCATTGTTTCTTAGTGTACCCATACAGTGGTATGTACCTAAAGGAACTACTTGAAATGAATAATTTGAAGAAAGAAATTATTGATGAATATTCGCTTCTCACAAAATTATGTATGAATCAAAATTTTTTCAGTTCAACAATAAATATTATAAACAACTTGAGGGAACTGCGATGGGCAATTGCTTATCTCTGTTCCTTGCAAATTTGTTTATGGGTAGATTAGAAACTCAATTCAAAAAAGAACTCGAGTATTGCCTAAGGGTGTGGTATAGATATGTAGACGATATATTTGCTATTTTTGATACTAAAACAGAAAATTTGGACACTTTCTTAGAAACATTAAACAATAAATATCCTTCCATTAATTTTACGTACGAAAAGGAGAAAAGTGGGCAATTACCTTTTCTCGACGCGGTAGTTATTAGAAATAAACTAAAATAAATTAGAATTTGATATTTATAGGAAATTTACTAATACTGATAGGTATATAACATCCGTCTCATTTCATTGCCGTCAACACAAAATGGCAGCATTTCATTTCTTAACTCATAGGTTAGTCAATTTTCCATTAAGTAAAGAACGTTTTAACAATGAAATGAATCGGATTAAAAATATAGCTGAAACTAATGTGATATAGTGATAATTTTGTACATAAATTAGTAAATAGACATAAGCATAAGAAAATGTTAAAAGATGCCACTATTCTTCAAGCACCTGAGGCTCCCAATAAGTTCATAGTAATCCCATTTGATCCCAGATATACGAGAGGTCTAGAAAAAGTATTTAAAAACGTAGGTTTTAGAGTAGCCTACAAAACGGAGAACAGTTTAAAAAATCTCCTTGGAAACCCTAAAGACAAAGTCGACTTCAAGGAGAGGAGTGGCATCTATGAAATTAGCTGTAATGACTGCGATCTAAAATATGTTGGGCAGACTAAACTCTCCATAAACATTCGTTTTAAAGAACACATGGCATATTTAAGATACGGAAGAACACAAAAGTCAAGCACAAATAGGAATAAATAATATTCATTTGATTAAAAATGAGTTTAATAATAGATTATTGGATGCATTTGAGAGTATAGAAATAGTTAAATGTGGTAAGAAAGCACTAAATAAAGACAGAGGGTCTATTCCCTCTATTGTTTACTTGACAACGGGTGCAACTAAGTGTGACCACATTTACCTATACATAGTCTCGGTTAGGATAAGTTACTTTAGTTTATATCATCTGCTGATGATGCTAACTTGGTTAGCGAAACGCGCGTCCAGAACGTAACAAGTTGTGGTGTAGTGTGGTTAGAAGTCTTGTATTTTGATTTATCTTCCACTACAGGTTCCAGTGTTAGGATTTATTGTTAGTGGATAATCATTAAAACATTTTTTCCTTGGGTCTCCATTTTATTAATATTCTTATAATACTGTTAACAGTGTGGTGTAATAGCAAATACTAACATGTTTAAAACACAATTAAGAAATATTTATAGTCTGTGTTCTATTACCTGCCTCCATTAACTACTAGCCTACTATGTATGCAGTGAGTAATAAATGTAATCCATAAAGTAATAGGTACGCAAAAGAATAGGAATTTAAAAGGATCTTTAGTATTATTTGTATAAACAAAGTTTACCTATGCCTATGGACGACCCCGAAATTGAGCCAAACTAGACGGAATTTCCCATTTAGTTACTGTATACGTTTGTGAAACAGACTATAGTATTGTGTGAGAGACCTTGTGAGTATTAAGTTTTTTATAAAGCGTTAAATGTAGAATAATGGAGAGTCAATAATTATGAATTATGATATTGTAGATCATTAATGTTGGCAGAAGATATTGTGTACTAGTTTGTATTGAAATTGGTTTTAAAATTATAGTTTCTTAATACCCCTAGGTATTAAGAAAACATGTAGGTTCAATTCGTCATTTGGACCCTTTCGCATTGTAAGAGTATGATTTGAATTATACCCAGGATGGAGTCCCATTTGTTATCAATTTCATATTTTCAGGCAATAAGTTAGTGGAGTAGTTTAATATAGTTTAGGTCTATGCCTATACAGGTTATGAACAAATTAATTTTTAAATACAATTGTTATAAATTATTTGATGAATAAATGTATAAAAATATGAACCTTGGTAGACTAAAATTACTGTTTATTTCCCAGGAAAAATTATACCCTCTACCATCTCAGTCTTGATTTTTTGCTGGAATAGCATCCGCGTATATAGAAATTGTTTCTGGGGGGGAGGGTGGTTTCAGACTCTGAAAACTTTCAACCACAAAAAAAAGACCTTTACTTCTTGTTCTTTACTTTATTGAGAATAAATAAAATCGACGATAACTCAACCAAAAACAAATACTTTTTTTTAGTTGTAGGTAAAACTGGCTCTAGAGGAGGTTTACCCTCCAATTCTCCAAAAAAAGTCCATATTTTATACTATTTGTATTATTTTTCCTCAAATAAAAGTGGCTCTGGGGAGCGGGGGAAGTTATTCGCCAAATTCCCCTTTACGACGCCACTGTCGAATAGAATACTTTTTTTACAGCAAAGCTCAACCTCTCAGACTTAGCGAAAAAATGTCCATATTAAGTTTATTACTTCCTAAAAGCTCTGGTCCCGACCCTAAACAAGAAAGTAACATATACCTACAGTGTGTCCCAGATTCGCTTCTCTATTTAGGGATCTCTTATTATACCTACAGCAAAGGGTAAATAGGAAGATTTAGAGGAAACTTAGCGCAATCGATATCCGGCTTCAGATTTACGGTCAATTGGTTTAAGAAATATCGATGAAAAACCGAAAATGAAGGATTTCGTTTTTCGCCAGTAAATCCAAAACGGTAAATTCGACAGCTGTCAAAATGTGACATTATTCGGACGCTTTTTTAAGACGAATGAGATGGCGTGTACGACATGTCTCCATCATCTTTTGTTATCCCGTATGTATAAGTGTATAAAATATTTGAGTATCGTCGAAATATCACTCTTCTTAAAGTTAGGTGTCAATTTTTTCTAAGGAGGCCATGATTTATTTGTCACAAAATTACATTAATAAGTATAGTTTGACAAACTAATCTTGACCCGCGACGTAAGGGGGAGGTTTGTCAAAAGCAGGTCGTTTCCATGGATAGGCAAAAATCTAACGTATCAGCTGCGAGGAAAGCATTATCTCCATGGATACTCGCATTCTTTTCAGAGCTCATGATAAACTTGTGTATTTCTGTTAATATTTATAATATATAAATTATAATTAATATTAATATTTCTAAATGTGTCTTAAACTCTTTGCTTCAGGATTTCTATGGTCGCTGGGAATTAAATTCATAGACCTTATTCTTCATGTAACCCCAGAGGTAGAAATCCAAGGGCAAGAGACCAGGATATCTAGATTTTTTCGCCAAACTGATCTTGCCAATGACCCCACACCAAACGTTACTTCCAAATCTAGTCTGTAGACGTCTCTCTGCCACTTCGTGAGGGTTTTCTACAGCCCAGTGATGACTGACCTCCACAATCCGTAAACCTACTCTCCTCGGACCACAAGACATGAGTTATAAAATCGGGATTTTCATTTCACTACCACTTACAGAAGCGTAGTCGTCTTGTAAAATCAGTTTCCTTAAGTCCTTGAACTATTGTGGGTTTGTATGGATGGTACTTATTCTTTTTTAAAACTCTCTGTACTGTTGATTTTGGCACACTAGTTTCCTGTTCTACAGTTCTTACCGATGCCCTAGGGTTTTCGTTGATAGCTTGTAAAATGCATTTGGCAATTAAAAGCCAATATTGAATCCGCTTCTAGGTTGTTCGAAGGCTCCATAGTTAATTAAATTAACTACGATTTTTCTGAATTGGGTTTTATGAGGCTGCCGTCGTTTGGGGTACATCTCCAAATACCTTGCTGAGGTAATGTCGGCATTCTGTGTGACTGCAAGTACAGCGTTAACATATTAAACTTTTCTTTATTTGAATAGGGAAAACCGGCCATTTTCAACAGGTTTGGACAATTTGTGTGTCAGATTTGTGATTTTATTGCGAGAAAAGCGCACTACTTATTATAACACAGCTTTGATACTTTGAATGATTTAACGTCAAAGTCAAAGCCCACTTTTTTTTACAAATAAATCATGGCCTCCTTAGAAAAATCTGAGACCTAACTTTACGAAATGTGATATTTCGAAAACACTTGAAAACTGCTAATTGGCTATACCTTAAATAAGCAATAAGCCATATTTTTATATTCATATTTCTCCTTTTTATATCAAAAAGAAATATCTTCCAAAAAATATGTAAATGAATTCTTATACATACATATAAACAAACTTGCATGATATTTAATGCAAATTAAAGCATCTTTTCGTTCTAAGAATATCAGCATTTGTTTGTGTTCGGATACAGCGTTGCCGTTTTAGGATATTTGTACTAAATTTAGTACATTTTTAATGGTAAAATAAAAAAGTAGGTTTAAGGCAAAATTAGGCCTAATTTATTACATTTTTTATATCGAAAACATTTTTACTTAACCATATAATAGCCCACATATTAATATAATAAATAGCTTATACTGGGGAAGTTTTGTAATAGCAAAACTGTATGGCTTTTTTTAATGTTTCCGAGTCCTTAGAACAAGAAAAAAACATATTTTTGGCAAAAAATGTATGTTGTCTATCCGGCTACGTCTAAATATAAACCACATTTCCGCGCACGATAACTTAAGGAAGGACAAATGGAATCATTTCAAACTGACATCAAAAATCAATCTCTCCCGGGGATCATATTTTTAAAATTTATGGGCCTAGATCTTTTATATTTTTAAAGGATTTAAAAATGTAAACAAGTGATATTTTGATGTGTTTTGGCGCCAAAAACTGTGGAACTGATTGGTGCAGATACTTGATTTTTTTTACGATTATATATATTTGAAAAAGTATCATACAGTATGTTGAACACGTCAAATCTGTATATAATTTTTTTTAGCTACACAAAATAGCTCTAAAATCATGAAACCGACATGGAAACAAAAAAATTTAAAAAAAACGGTTAAAGACCTCGATTTTCTTCTATATTTTTACTTCCCTTGTAAAAGTGAAGTATTGTAACATGTTTTCTCAATTCCGTCGGTCTGTCTGTTCGCGGCATAACTAAAAAACTACTAATGCGATTGACTTCAAATTTTGGCCAAAATATAAGGGTCATATGGGGATGACCTGGTGATATTTTGGTAAAAATCCAATATGGCAAAACAAAATGGTGGCTTCGTGAAATGTGAAAAAAATATTTCTGAAAAACTACTTAATCAATTTATCTCAAATTTTGAACAAAAAGCAACTTTTATGTAAGAATCAACTGGTAAAATTGGATACGAATCCAAGATGGCGGAATAAAACGGCGGCTTAGTAAAATATTTAAAAATTCAGCCTGAAAAACTACTTCAGGGCCTGATTTCAAACTGCGTGTCATATATAATTGTGGTAAATAGCAGTGGCGGCTCGTGGTGAATTATATTGGGAGATCAATAACAAATTTAAAAATAGGCATACTTAAAATAAAAATAAATATCTTATATTGATATTGAGCTTTAAATTCTCCTGAAGTTCAGGTCTACTCTTCGTTCTTTAGAATTAGAAAAATGCTAAATGACACGTTTGTTAAAATTGCACGCACATTCCTTTTATAAACGATTTCTCGATACTTAACATTGCTAAAGCAGTCTATCTTGGCCCAACCTCTTAACAAAATTTATAAGCTTACGAAAAACCCCTGGATTTTCAGGCAAAGTCGTTTCATCATGGCCACGTAGTGCCAGCTCGAATGCCCCACAAAATTTTATACAATCTATATTTTTTTTTAAACAAGGTTTTTTGGATACATTTTCATTAAAATCTCTATAGGATTTTCTATAAGCTGTGTGCGAATATTAACACTTCCGACCGTAGAATAGTTCAACGAACATTTCGTGTGATCTAAAGAAAATGCATGTTTTTTTATTTTTTCTTTTCAGTCTTTAACATCGGTTTTGCACCATAATGAGTCCGACGAGTCCTTAGAAATCAACAAACAAACAACAGTAAAATGAGTTACAGATTTCACAATCACATATCCAGTTAGCTAAATCGTACCTACTTTTGCGAAAGTTTCGATGTCTTTACTAGTTTGTCGTATACTAAGTTCTGGCAAATTGAGACCACTTACCTTGAATTCGGTTATTTTCACAAAAATTAAGTTCGTTAGCACTCTTTAGTTGTTTAATTTTTTGCACTACCGACATTTTATTTCATCTACATTTACAACTCAAACATAGACCACCTTGAAATTGGTTATTTTTGCAAAATTAAGTTCGTAAGCACTTTTTAGTTGTTTATTTTTTTGCACTATCATTTTATTTCCTGTATATTTCTAGCTCACACATGGATCATAAAAATAAAAAAGTATATATTACAAAAAAAAAACAGTATATAAATCAATTTTCATCGAATGACAACGTCCAAAACAATATCGAGTTAGAATATCGACCGCGCGACCTCTGAACAATTGAACTTCCGTATGCCGATGTGATGCCGCGACCGATCGATCGAGATATGAGAAGACACCGGCTGATGACCCAAATCGTGATTTCATATTCCATTTGCTATCACGTTCGGCTGCCGCTCGGTAGCTGTGAAATCTTCGGGTACTTTCGTCAAGCTTTAAGGTAATCAGGGCAATTCGGACTGCCCAGTCTAGCTTAGTAGAGCGTATTTTATTATGCCTAAGGAACGCAACGAGACCATTCGAGCCTTTGCGCGCGGCTAATAGTGTAGAGTATTTAACTTTTCGGTCAAACGAATAATTTATTTTTTGAAATATTTTTGGAGGGTCATTGACCAAATGGTATACCGCCACTGGTATATAGATGAACTAGAAAAACTGCAGTACTAATTCAAGATGGCGGAACAAAATGGCAACGAAATAAAATATTTATAAACGAGAAAAAAATAGCCCTTTCAGGTTGTACATATCCTCACGTTTTAGAGTCTTTTGTTTAAAACAATATGTTTTATCAATTCTGTCGGTCCATCTCTTAGTCTGTTTTCTGTCTGTCAATTCACGGCATAGCTTAAATCCAATTTATCCCACATTTTGCACAAAAATCAAATATTATGTAGGAATTAACTGGTACGAATTCAAGATGGCGGAACAAAATGGCGGCTTAGTAAAATATTTAAAAAGGTTCTGAATCCAAATTGGGTGCCATAAATAATTGTGGTATACGGATCAACTAGTAAAACTGTAGTACTATAATTCAAAATGGCGGAACAAAATGAAGGCCAACTAAAATATTTGAAATCAAGAGTCAGGTTTTACATAATCTTCGCGTTTTAGAGTCTCTAGATGCCAAAAAATATGTTTGCGTTTATTGGTTTGTCTGTCTGTCTGTCATAGCTTAAAAACTACTTACGTAGTTGACTTCAAATTTTGGATATAAATTAAGGATCATATGGGGATGACCTGGTAATATTTTGGTAAAGATCCAATAGGGCAAAACAAAATGGCGGCCCAGTAAAATGTTATAAAAATTATTACTAAAAATTTCTTATCCAACTTATCTCAAATTTTGCGCAAAAATCAAGTCATATGTAAGAATCAACTGGTTAAATTTTGGTACGAATTCAAGATGGCAGAATAAAAGGGGGTTTAGAAAAATATTTAAAAATTCAGCCTGAAATACTACTTAATGGACTGATTTCAAACTGTGAGCCAAAAATAATTGTGGTAAACGGATGAGCTAGTAAAATTGAGATACTAATTCAAGATGGCGCAACGAAATGGCGGCTAAATAAAATATAGTTATCATGAAAACATCGTCTTGTCAAGTTTTACATATCTTCACGTTTTAGCGTCCCTAGATACCAAAAAAATATGTTCTATCAATTCCGTAAGATCCATCTATCGGTTTGACTGTCTGTCTGTCAGTTCACGGCATAGCATAAAAACTGCTAATCAGAGTGACTTCAAATTTTGGTCAAAAATCAAGGGTCATATGAGGATGAACTGGTAATATTTGGCAAAAATCCAATATGCTGACCTAGTGAAACGTTAGAAAATTATTACTGAATATTCCACTCATGTACAAATTTTCCCGTAAGACTGGTGGTGTTTTCGAAAAATTATAGCGGAAATACCACGTCGTCTAGAGAACATGGTATTTCCGCTTACCTGGTTAGATGTGGTTACATACCTAACCAAAAAATGAAATCTTGATAATATGAAACCTGCTTTTGAGAGACGCTAGAGGTCCTAGAAACTGATTTTTTTTAAGTATCTTTCAAACATTTTTGAAAAATGTTCAATATGAATAATCGCTTTGGGCTAGTTCAAGAAGAGGAAATTCATGAAAATATAATTGGAAGCGAACCAAGAAACACCGTTAAATACGTTTGACCAAGATACTCCAGTATCCCAACTAGCAATGATTTTGAAAAGCTGGGCCTACAATATGCGAAAAATGAACGGGGAGGAATATAAAGAAGGCACGGTAAAAATTATTTGGAATGTGACGGCAAAATTATTGATGGAAAGGTATTTCAATGAATACAAAATTAAAATAAATCTCTTCGAGCAGATCGAATTCAAATCGGCCCGAGATGCAAAAAATGCCAAAAGGAGACATTTGCAAGGTATTGAAGGCAAACGCAGAGAATCGGCCGTTTTTTTTAACATACAAATAATTAAAAAATCTAATCGAAGCTTGTGATGAATCAACTCCAGAGGGTTTACAAAAGAAGTGTTTTTTTCTGTTGTCCTATGAATTAGCCTGGAGAGGAGGAGAAGGTGCAAGAGCCGAAACAACTTTTTTCAAAGAAGAAACTGACAACTTCGGAGGAAAAACAGGTAGAATTCAATACAACCCTGTTTTTTCTAAAACATGTCAAGGTGGTGGCCGATTCGAAGTGGTTGGTGAGAAACGAGAGAAGTCCCAGCTTTTGCCCAGTAAGAATTTATAAAGAATTACAAGATAAAAGGAAAAGTATCTTCAACACTCGACTATTTTTGACACCAAACCCCCATTGGAAAATTTCCGAAAAATGGTTCAAAAACAGCCCAGTAGGAGAAAACGAGATTTCAACTTGGACAAAAACAAGCACAGAAATCAGGCCTCAATACCACAAAAAAATTTACCAACCATTCCCTCAGAGCTACTGCCGTGTCCAAGCTGGCCAAAAGCGGAGTGTCGGAGCAAAACTTGATAAAAACTACTCAATGAACTGATAAAGCTGTTGTACAAATTCAAAACGGTGCGCGGCCAAATAAATTTTTTGTAATTGAAATAAAATATATGTAATCCTGAAAAAATCACCTTCTCAGGTATTCCATATCTTCTCATTTTAGCGTTCCTAGATGCCAAAAAATATGTTTTAATAATTCAGTCGGTCCACCTCTCGGTTTGTCTGTCTGTCAATCATTTCGCGGCATAGCTTAAAAATTACTCATCAAATTGATTTCAAATTTTACTCAAAAATGAAGGCTCATGTGGAGATGACCTGGCAATATTTTGGTAAAATTACAAAATGCCGGAAAAAGATGGCGGCCTAGTGGAAAGTTAAAAAACTAATTTTCCAAATTATCTCGAATTTTGTACGCAAATCGAGGATTACGTAAGAAGCAACTAGTAAAATTTTGGTACGAATCGAAAATGGCGCAACAAAATGGCGGTTTAATATAATATTTAGAAATTCAGTTTGAAAAAGCTACTTAATAATGTAATGTAACGTAATGTTCGGTTACAACAAACCTCATGGGACCGGCGAAAACGGTTCGCTATAAGCGAAGTTCGCAATAAACGACAAATGCTGATAAATATTAAAGATGTGGTATTTTTACTAATACATACATAGATATAATACATAAAATACATTTTGTAATATGGTAGATACATTAACAACTGTTCTGAAAAGTCTAATTTAAAACAATCTTTTATTTTAGTTTGTGTTATTTTTGTGAAATGAATATCATAAATATGTAATTCTACTTCGGCTAATTGATTAAGAACAGTTTGTGGAGTATTTCATGACTGAAGGAAATGACGAACGTTATCAATAGGTTGAAGTGCCTCTGATGTGGTTGGAACTGGTCTCAATTCTGTACTCAGAGGTTCTTCATCTTCCGCCTTCTCATCGTCATCAATATAAAGTGAAGAAGACACAGAAGAAACAATGGCATCATCATCCAAGTATTCAACACTTACAAGATTATCATCAATATGGACAAATTCATTTTCCTGTGCAACTTTTTTCAGCCATTCGGCTACTGTCAAATCATCGTCTGAATCCAAATCATTTTCCACTTTCAGGGTACCACCGTGTTGAAAACAATTGAAAATTGTTTATTTTGATAGCCTCTGCCATGCTATATGAATGAAGTTTATTCCATCCAAGTTTCACCCCCACTATCAATAAAATATACCATTTTCGAAAGAAGAAGTCCACGATAATGGCTCTTTAAGCTATGGATGACACCCTGATCCATAGTTTGTAGTTTGGAACTGGTATTTGGTGGCATGAACACTAACTTGATGCAGTCCAAATTTCTAACATCTGGATGAGCCGGACAGTTGTCCACTAACAATATGATTCTTCGGTTTTTGCATCGTAACTCGCCATCCCATTACCGCAATTCATCCATGCTTTTTTATTGTAATTTGTAATTTACTGGCAACTGTACGACATTTTTAAAACATCTAGGGTTTTTGGATTTTCCCAATAACCAATAGCTTTTTTTTCTGTTCCTGTTAAATTTGCCACTACCAGCACAGTGATTCTTTTTTTGGAAAGCTTTCCACTTTTACATTTCTCACTTTTCAATCTCAATGTTCAGGTGTAAGCTTGTAGAATAACCCGGTTTCATCTCCATTGAATATGTCCTCATCCCCAAAGCCTTTTCTAATTATTGGCCACTTGTTCTGCAGCCAATCATTTATAACGTCCATATCAACAGCAGAAGATTCTCCAACAATTTTTCCACTGGTTATATTATGCCTTGTTTTAAACCTTTCGATCCAGCTTCTACTAAACGTAGGTTCTTTATCTTTTACCAGCTTCTTTGGAAGGCCTTCAGCCTTCGATTGAAATATAGCACCGCTAATGATCAGACTTTTGCTGAGAAAACTATTTAAAATGTCCCTGATCAACATCAACATTCGTAGGCTTTCTGATTTTTTTTGCATTTTCGTTTATACCTTTTTCAAACATTTTCAATATTTTTTCTCTATTTTTCCAATTTGTACCAACCTGGAAATAAAATATCGAATTTTAATAAATGATAGACCGGAGAGTAAAAATTAAAATTCAATAAAATATGCTATGCAGTAGGTTATGTACTCACCGTTGATTTACTTAATCCCATTTCCAAACAAACTTCGCTTTGTTTCGCACCTCGTTGCAATCTTTTAACAATGTCGTGTTTATTATTCAAAGTAAGAGATTTACGGGTTTTTGTTTGAAATTGCGTCCCTCATATTGACGATTGCACGTACGTCTTCAACACATAACACAGAATAACGATTACTATTACTGACGAAAGAACTGACGGCGGCCCCTTACAGAATTCGGTGAATCTCAGCGCCAGCGGTAAAATACCGTTTCAGGTTCCATATAAATGTGCAATCGAAAGAACTCAAGGAATCCCCAGCGCCATACTATACATAGGTAAAATACCCTTTTAGGTTCGTCATAAAAGTTTTAGGTTCGTTATAAAAGAGTTCGTTATTTGCGAAAAAATTAACACACGTTTAGTAATACCGAAGTTCGTACCTATAGTTGGTTCGTTATAAACGAAAGTTAATAAGCGGGTTCGTTATAGGCGTTACATGTGTTTTCATTCCGGGTGTACATCCATTCACTACTGTCGTTCTGAAAAGAATAGTTTTGCTGACGTTTCGCCAAAATCACATTTGGCATTTTCGAAGCTTTCTTTCTCGCGTCCGAATAGAGACTGCGACGCTTCCTTTTATACCCCCACCCGGGGCCGAAGGTTATATCTGCGCGGCCGTTGGTCGTTATTTATGTTTTCCGGATGGTGCTGTTGTTGTTGCGCTAATTGCGCTTGAGTTTTTGCGATTTTAGATTTGTCGATTATTGTCTTCCATACTGTTGGTAGTTTTAATGATTCGTCCCTTTTAATCAAATCACCTTGTTTTTCAATTTCTATGGCTTCTCGGATTATTCTGGTCTTATAATGTTCTATATTGGCAATCTTCCTACACCCATCGAAATTTATTTTATGACCGGTTTCCTGATGATGTAGGAATAAAGCTGAGGTTGTTTGTTTATTTCTGATGCTGAGTTTATGCTCTTCCACTCTTGCTGATATTCGCCTGTTAGTTTGCCCCATGTACAACTTTTCACAGTTTGATTTTATATTTTGGGTTTCCAAGTAGTTTACCTATAGTTGTTTGTGGCTTGTGTATTGTTTGTATGTTGTGTTTCCTAAGAATTCTTCCGATTCACGCGTACACACGTAAGTACACAGACGAGACAAAACGAACTTAAAGTAATATCTAGTGCTTTAAAGAAAAATGGCTACATAAATCGCATCATAGAGAAAGCTATTAATGCACAGGTTTCCCGAACAACAAAAATTATGAACCGGGAAAGCAACGAGTAGTCTTACCGTACGTAAAAGGCACAACAGACAGAATCGGAAGAATTCTTGGGAAACACAACATACAAACAATACACAAGCCACAAACAACTATAGGTAAACTACTTGGAAACCCAAAAGATAAAATCAAACTGGAAAACCACGGAGTATACAGTATTCCGTGCCAGGACTGTGAAAAGTTGTACGTAGGGCAAACTAACAGGCGAATATCAGCAAGAGTGGAAGAGCATAAACTCAGCATCAGAAACAAACAAACAACCTCACCTTTATTCCTACATCATCAGGAAACCGGTCATAAAATAGATTTCGATGGGTGTAGGGAGATTGCCAATATAGAACATTATAAGACCAGAATAATCCGAGAAGCCATTGAAATTGAAAAACAAGGTGATCTGAATAAAAGGGACGAATCATTAAAACTACCAACAGTACGGAAGACAATAATCGACAAAACTAAAATCGTAAAAACTCAAGCGCAATTAGCGCAACAACAACAGCACCATCCGGAAAACATAAATAACGACCAACGCCTGCGCAGATATAACTTTCGGCCCCGAGTGGGGGTATAAATGTGATTTTGCCGAAACGTCAGCAAAACTGTTTCAGAACGACGGTAGTGAACGGATGTACACCCGGAATGAAAACACATTGTATTTTGCCATCCGTGAAGGAGTAAAAATCAACATATATATATATATATATATATATATATATATATATATATATATATATATATATATATATATATATATATATATATACTATTCCTAATAAAATATCATAACGAGGGAAGTTCCGGGTAAAGGACCAGTTAATAGAGTTTTGTGGTAGGTAGAACAGCCTCAGAAGGAAACCCGTCTGATCAGGCACCAGAACCAGAGAGGAGCTAAGAAGACAAATGCTATTGCTAGCCTTCAGAAGAAGGACCTGCCGATTTGAATCAAGGGTAGAATATAACCCAGAGTGAGAATGAGTGAATAAGAGATGGAAACAACTATCTTTTAGGCTTATCAGCCAGGCTTATTACTATTACTATTTACCATCCGAAAATAAGTCGAAATAGACACCTTCGGTTTGTGTTTTTTTTTAGGGATCTCTAAAATAAGGTAAAATCCTATATAAGGTTGCATTTAATATTCAAAAGTTCTATCCCCTTTCCCTTCCCCCAGAAGGGAGAAAAAAGATTAAACAGACAAAAAAAATCATTTGGTATTGCACATGCAACTTCCAGGTTTATTTATAAGGTTTAAATCTACTTAATATTTAAATTATGAAGTTTAGTATCAAATAGACTAATGTGGTAATACTGACGATAAGGTTTTATTAATTTTTATATTTTAATTACTTTAATTATATTATGTGATTTTCACTGTATCTGCTTTGTTTAATCACAACATCTTTGGGCCGTGTCTACAGGAAGCAAGGCTGAGAGCCGTGTATGTTAAAAGCGAGAAAACCACCGTTTAAATAATTATATTATAGTTTTTATGTTCCACTTACTTTTGATGCGTTCCTTTAAACCAAAGATAGAGTTTTATATAATTTTTGTTAAAGCGTTGGTTTATATCTTATTTGTCTCTTGGCGTTAGCATTAATTTAAGTATATGTATGTTTCATTTTATTTTAGTTTTTGTAAAATTATTGTTCATTTTGTGATTCTGTGAAATAAATGTTTTTAAAAAATGGTTTTGTTTTAACGTTTTTTCCACCCGAGCAGGGGCATAACTACATACTTTAAACCGGCCCTGTGTATAGATAACTGAAAGTAACATAATATTTCGAAAAACTGAGAACTTTACTTTATTTATTTATATATATATATATATATATATATATATATATATATATATATATATATATATATATATATATATGTGTGTTTTCATTCCGGGTGTACATCCGTTCACTACTGTCGTTCTGAAAAGAACAGTTTTGCTGACGTTTCGCCAAAATCACATTTGGCATTTTCGAAGCTTTCTTTCTCGCGTCCGAATTGAGACTGAAGTGTTGGTGACTGCGACGCTTCCTTTTATACCCCCACTCGGGGCCGAAGGTTATATCTGCGCAGGCGTTGGTCGTTATTTATGTTTTCCGGATGGTGCTGTTGTTGTTGCGCTAATTGCGCTTGAGTTTTTGCGATTTTAGATTTGTCTATTATTGTCTTCCATACTGTTGGTAGTTTTAATGATTCGTCCCTTTTATTTAAATCACCTTGCTTTTCAATTTCTATGGCTTCTCGGATTATTCTGGTCTTATAATGTTCTATAGTGGCAATCTCCCTACACCCATCGAAATTTATTTTATGGCCGGTTTCCTGATGATGTAGGAATAAAGCTGAGGTTGTTTGTTTATTTCTGATGCTGAGTTTATGCTCTTCCACTCTTGCTGATATTCGCCTGTTAGTTTGCCCTACGTACAACTTTTCACAATCCTGGCACGGAATACTGTCCACTCCGTGGTTTTCCAGTTTGATTTTATCTTTTGGGTTTCCGAGTAGTTTACCTATAGTTGTTTGTGGCTTGTGTATTGTTTGTATGTTGTGTTTCCTCAGAATTCTTCCGATTCTGTCTGTTGTGCCTTTTACATATGGTAAGACTACTCGTTGCTTTCCCGGTTCATATTTTTTGTTGTTTGTTGTTCGGGAAACTTGTGCATTAATAGCTTTCTCTATGGTGCGATTTGTGTAGCCATTTTTCTTTAAAGCACTAGATATTACCTTAAGTTCGTTTTGTCTCGTCTGTGTTTCAGTTAGTCGCAGTTATATATATATATATATATATATAATTATTTTTTCGGGTCTTGTTGACTTTACATACCCACACATTTTAGGTTTTTTTTTAATTTTAAACATTAGTATACGCTGTATAGAGTAGATTAAAAGCAAAAGTTGCTTGTAAGATACACTTTTTTCGGAAAATAGAAAAAAAAACATCACAATTTACATTACTTTTCAATGCAAAAACTCTACATTATGAGGTTTTAGATAGAATACAGAATGGAAATTATTGCGACGTTGCCAAACTCACCTGATTTTCCTGAAGTATATGCCACGGTAAGTAGGTACAATCAATGTCAAAAAGAAAGTTATTAACAAAACACAAAAAAACACAAAAGTTAAAAAGGATATTTTTGTGAAATCTGGTCGATTAAATTTCGAAACCGGGAGGATGCAGTGTTCCCATAAACCAGCCACCACATGAACTGGTCAATATATTCAGGTACAGTAGAACTTCGCTAGTTCGGACACGCGCCATATCGGACACTCCAGTAGTTCGGCGCCTCTTATCAATCGGACAATTTGATATTTTTACCTCTTTATTCCGGACACCAATTAAGTGCAAATGCAAATAAATTCCGCATTTTTCTGAATAAAACTAGTTAAAACCAGTCGCGTTTGGCGACAACTCAACGACTCTGCGCGGTCGATTAGATTCAGTCTTTCTTTGTAATTGTACGGGGGTGTCGTAAATTGCTAAAAAAATGGCGCCAAACAAACGGCCTCATAAAACGTTGACTCTTGCTGAAAAATGCAAGATACTGGATGTCATTGACAAGGGGGAAAGCATACGTAACATTTCTGATACATATGGTGTTCCAAAATCCACTATCTCGGATATTAAAAAGAACAAACTTAAAATAAGGAGTTTTGTGGTCAAATCATACCAAGGACCAGGTACGTAGACATGAAACTAACAACATAATGCCATTGTGTTATGACTGATGTTGGTTTTATCTTTAATGTTTACAATGTGGCTGATACTCACTTATCCTTTTTCAGGAAAGAGAAAGGTTATGAAGAAAGCTGAAAATCTTGAAGTTGAGATTGCTTTATATAATTGGTTTTTACAACAACGCAATGCTCATGTGCCAGTTTCCTCATGAATACTACAAGCTAAGGCAAAATATTTTTATGAAAAAATCACTGGGAAAAAAGATTTTTTGGCGAGTGCTGGTTGGCTTGACAAATTTAAGACAGACATGGAATACGATTTTTAAAGGTTAGTGGTGAAAAACTTTCTAGTGATGTAAGTGCAGTATCACCATTCCAAGAAAAATTTCGATGTCTAGTACAGGAGATGGGGTCAAGTAGAGACCAGGTTTATAATGCTGATGAATCACCGGCCTTTTGAAGAGCTTTACCTGATAGCACCTGGGTTCACAGGCAGGAAAAATCAGCGCCAGGTCGAAAAATATCTAAGGAGCGTGTAACATTTATGCCTTGTTCCAAGAGCATTAAAAAACTGCATATTGCCAGTGCTTTACAAGGCAACCACCAAAGGATGGATGAGAAAAAACTTATTCATGGAATGGTTTAAAGCGTGCTTTATACCCAAAGTTAAAACGTTTTTAACTGAAAATAACTGACCTCATAAGGCCTTTTTATTGGTAGACAACGCTCCCTCTCATCCACTTGAGGAAGATATAAATTTTGATCCTGACTTCAGAGTTATGTTTTTACCACCCAATTGTACTGCTATTTTGCAACCAATGGATCAAAATTTAATTCAAAACATAAAAGTCGCATACAGAAAACGCTGGCTAGATCATTTAATCTCCATGGAAGACGGAGATGTAACAAAAGTTTTAAAGCAATACAATTTAAAAGATGCGCTTTGTAATTTAGATATAGATAGATATGAAAAAAACATCAGAAAAAGTTGGACAGGTCTGTGGCCAAGCAAGGAAGAGGTTATTAATGCAGAGGAACTTGAAGAAGAAAGCATTTCGCTCGCAGAACTTCGAAAAAGGCTTTGTCCGTTAAGCATTGCAGATATCGCTAGTATTTCAGACTCCTTGCAGATTATAGACCCAGAAAATAAATTAAGTGAGGAAGAAATTGTCAGTTGGGCGGCAGGAGAAAAAGAATTTGTCTCAGGCTTAACTGAAGAGGAACTTATCAATGAAGCATTGGAAAGCAAAGAAACAAGTCACAGCGAATTAAGTGAAACAGAGGATGACAATGTTGTGTTGAAAATGAAGCATAGCGTTGCTGTAAAAGCCTTATCACATAGTATTCAGTGGGCCGAGGAAAACGATGTTCCTACCCAAGATATTTTGCTTTTAAAAGGATTAAAAGAGAAGGCTGTTACGGCAGCAAAATCCAAAAGTGTGCAGACAAAAATCGATTCATTTTTTAAAAAACCTTCCAATTAAATATTTATTAATATTCTTTGCTTTTTTTATGTAAATATTTAATGCATATTAAGGTACATATTGACATAATACATATATATGCACATTTTGTTACATATTTTCAGAGTTTGTGTTATTTTAAGTTATTTTATGCATACATATACATATATGTAGGTACAATTATCTGTTTTTCTTTAATGTTTTGTAAAGGGTTTGTTTTTTTTAAATAAACATGTCTTTATATTTTGAGTTTAGATTGGAAATCATAAAAACAAGAAACAATAACGCAATCAAAAAAAAACTCCAGTAATCCGGATACCGCACTAATTCGGCGGTAGCTGTTCCGATATGTGTCCGGATTGTCGAAGTTCTACTGTATAAATGGAGACTGCATTACTCCCAGACGTCTCAAAAACTGTTTTAGGCGCGACCAATATCTTTCGACATGATTTCTACAAACCCCCGTTTGGGGGTCTACAAAATTTCGGGAGTGGTTTACTGTTTTATGAACATAAGGGGAGACACCACTGGTACCCACGCCAACAATCCGTCCAGATTTCTGTGCCAGGTAACACATGCTCAGCAGTGATGGTTTGGAGGGTAAGTGCAGACCTCTCTGGAACAAATACGATGTAACCTCGCCCTGCCGTTACATCGTATATTCCCAGAACCCACCGTTTTGGTACCAGTCTTCCTACGTGATATTTCCGCTTAGTGATGACGGATTCATCAATTTGGACTATATGTCCAACACCACCTAGAAAGTGAAAACGAGAACATCAAACTCAAAACAAGATTTTAAACTGCATAAGGGACCCGCCAATCACACCACTTTAAAGTTCGCGCGACTTTCAAATATGATTTTATGGCAATAATAGTAATTTTTACCTTGAATGATAGTTTTATGGACGAACCTGAGCTAACCCAACATTAATAGGTTTTGTTAAAAAAACTCTTGTTTTAATATAAAATCACTTTTTTACGACACTTCAAAAAAAACCTAACCAGAGCTAACCAAAAGGCAATCTTATTTTTAAAACACAACTACGTACGAAATTGTATGATTTTTCGAAAAAAAAACTGAAAAAGTCACCTGCTTGAATGGCGGTAGCGCCGCAGAGGTTTAGAGTCTTTAAAAATCATACCAAACTTAACCTAAACAAATATATATTATTAATGATTCTATTCTTACCAAATAAAAACAAGTCATTCCTCCTGAGTAATTGCCACGAACAAACGTCTCTAAAAAATCTATACTGCTGGATAACAGCACCTCGATTACATCCAGCAGACATAAATGCACACCCAGATCTAACCTCGCATGCCCACTCCCACATTAAAAAAAGTACTGTACGTACCGGCACTCTATATTGTTCAAAATATGAACCCTTCATTACCGAATAGCGTCCGCGGCACCCAAGGCACCGAAAAGCCTTGCCCAAAGGATAAACGCTATGTTTTTGTAACGAACATTCCCGACGACAACAAACCTAGTCCTCACTAATCCACACTGCTGTAATTGCTGTAACAACAAGTCGTCGTTCTGCGACAGTATCTGCATTAGCTGGAAAACATTTGCAACATCCATTTTTGGGGCAAAGTAATAAACGCAAATTAAAAAGCGAACAAACTGTATTCTGCCATATAAATGTTAGAATGAAGAAATTGGAAATTTGTAGAGTGGGGGTAAAAACCCAAGTAAAATTCCTACGCATGTCTGCCTTATCCAATAATATATGAGCTTTGTTTTTATTGGTCCGAATATAAATAACTTGAGTTAAATTTACGCAATATGATGTTTTGTTTGAGAAAAAATGTTGGAAACGTGGCAACATGGTTAATTTAGTTTATTTTCTGGCGTTTGACATTTTAGACATGATGGAAATTGCTTGTCATTTCAGAAATGTTATTAGAAGTCTATAAGTAAAATATGTGAGTTATGTAGGTAGCGGTGGGCAATCTGGCTCTTTTAAAAGAGCCGGGTCAATGGATCTGGATCAGTTAAAAGATCCGGGTCAGTGAGCCGGATCCAGGTCAGTTGGATCACTTGGATCCCTGGCTATTTAATAGAAGTGACACTTTTGGCTCAGTTGGCTCAGTCGGGTCGCGAACGAGACCCGGGTGATCCGTCGTTTCCTTTGTAATTGATGCTACAGCGGATGTTTTTAACAAAATCAATTTTAATATTTTACGCAGTGAATTAAATATACAAGTAACAATTATTAATTGATAAAAAATATAACTAAATATAAAAATAGATTTTAAGATTGGTAATTATTTTTCAACCATCATTAAAAATTACTATTTGTTTACTAAGATAGTTCTTTTTTAATTTAATTAGTATGACATCCCTACGTGTTACGTAGCTTTAGAAAAAGCTTAATTGTTTATAAACCTCCTAATTTGCCTATTTAATTGTGGTTTCAGAAGAAAATATGAAAACCAATCATTTATATTTTAATATTTTTTTTCGTAACTGTTCAACAAAAAGTTCTATACATTATATATAAAAGTTTGAAACAATTTTCAGAAAATAGATTGTGCTTTTTTTTTTGTATATACTAATTTGATACCATAAAAATCCAAACTGACATCTATTTTGACGTGGATGTACGGTAGTGTTTCCACGATCCGCAAAAATTGGAAATTCGCGAAATACTTTTTTAAAAGTGATATTTTTTAGACATCTTGTTAACTATTTACGCCCGGTAAATATATTCACCGCATTCAACCGCGCTCAGTATCAACAAATAATTATGAAGCGTCTTGGAAATAAAAATAAAACTTTCATACAAAAATTTCGAAAAACTTTCGCATAATAAATTTTGCTTAAACTTTGTTTATATGCTAATTTGATACCATAAAAATCGAAACTGACGTCCATCCTGAGTAAAAGATGTACGATTCGCCGAAAATCGTAAATTTTCAAAAATGTATTTTATATGCATATGTAGTGATATTAAGTTATTCCAATATGTTATTTTTACACACCAAATAAATATTGGTTTTTACATAGGTACCTATTTAAAAATTATGGGATCGGACCTAGTCAAGACATAATAACACATGTTTTTTTCTTTTTAGCTCTGAATAATACTGATTATATGTATTTAAAAAAAATTAATTTTTAAAAACATATATAAAACACCCTGTATCTTAAAAATTAGGTTGTTCCAGACATGTGTTTATTTATATGAACTTTATGTCTTAGAATTATCTAAGAAATAACCTTTAAAATATTTTACCTTACTTGGTAAACACCCTGTATATAGACTACTACCACCTACATAAATTTTAATTTTTTTAGGCCTTATTAATTAATTTAAATATAAAACTTCAAACTTTTGTGATATAGTATTTTTTATAAATATATAATGAATAAACTTTCCTATTTAGAATTTCATGTTTTCAAGTGCACCGTAAGTTATGTAGGTTCTCTGTAACTTTAGCAAGAAAAATATCACGTATTATGAATAAAGATTAGTGAGAATTACATATTTAAGTTACTTTTGACAGTATAAATCGTTAAAACTTCCGCAAACGAGGGTAAAAACCGTATCTGAAGAAGGAGATTAAAACAAGTTTTTAGTGTTTTTTTTATAAAAAAAAATTGATCAACCAACATTAAATATGTTAAGAAATGTCTAATTTACGATAATACATCTTCACCATTTTTTCTACTACATTACGCCAAAGGATTAAAACAAGTGATTTTGCTTTAAATCTTGTATATATATTTTTTTCAATTATATGCAAAACAAATTTTATTTTGTATATAACCCTTTTTTTTTCACTATACAAGGTAGTCCTAGGAGAATGAAATATCCACCTGAAAGGAAAAAAAAGTTATTTCAAAAAGAGTGTAGCTTTTGAATACAAAAGAAGCTTGACGATGATTTACCATACGTTTAATACAATTTAGCAATATTCGTGTATTTTGTAAGCACCTACATTCAGAAAATCGTTTGTGGCAACACTGCGTTTGGCTGTAAATGCTATAAATGGAAATTATCAATCGAACATAACATCAGCACAACTTAATATCTAAGAAGAGAAACCAATTCTGTTGCTTGGACAAATTACGAAGTTTAGTATCATATAGACCAATGTGGGAAACAGTAACGATAAGGATTTAACTATATTGTGTGATTTTGACTGTATCTGTTTACTTCAATCGCAAGGTTAGTATAACATATCTATATTCTCAGAGCCGTGACTTTAGGAACCAAGGTTCGAGGGGCGTGTAGAAATAACTGAAATTAATATACTGTAACTCCTTAAAGGACCCCGCACATTTCTTATGAAAAATGGTTTTCAGTTAATTTCACTGAAGATTCGCACCGTCATATTAGGACCAATCAGATGCCTTCATTTTTACTCGTTACCATAGTAAACCATGAAGATTTTCGGAAATCTTTTTCCTCCTGGGTACCCTGGAGGTGACTAAAGCGAAAATATTTCTGTCAAATACGTGGCCGCCTACACATTTTTAAATTATTTTAAAATACCTTTGCTTTCCGTATAGGCAATACCTATTATTCATACATTTTCTCTATTTTTAGTATGTATTATGTATATTATTTATTAATTATTTCAATAATTTATTTAAAAAATCATACAAAGTCTATCATTTTCAAGGATATATTTAGGTTTTGAATATAAGTAACTACTTTTTATTACAATACTTCAATAATATAGGGGAGAGGGTGTTAAATGTCTATGTTTAATAAAGTATATATAATATTTAAACACAAATATCAAATAAAACCTTGTGAACTCTTTGATATAACTGGTGCGACGTTTCTAGATATGAATCTTGTAGTAAGCGTCCCAAATATTTCAAATCCCAATGAACCATTTTAATGTCTTCCAGTTCTTCACACAATGTACACAAATTATACTTTTCAAACTTTTCCATTTCGTTTCGATCGTTCATTAATTAATAATATTTCAACGCACGACTACAAAATATGACTACGTGTCAAAGTTATATTTCAATTATTTTAAGACGCATAGCACGTTTTTTTATTAATATGTTTTGAATAAAATAACAATTTCGTCCGTATATTTTAGTAATAACAAATCAATTACAATAAACAATTTAGAGTGTATTATATGAGTATATGATTATTCCATATAACTAAAATTTAAGGAAGAGATTTTATAGAATTCTGAAGCAATTTAACTAACATCTGGAAAGCAAGCAAAAAATGCTATATGTATTATAATTGTTTATAAAGATCTTTGTCTTTGTATAATGATTCGTGTTATTTCGTGAAATTTACATAAATCCGAGAAAGAGGCTTATTTTTATTATAGAAATCCATTAAAATGTGTCTGTATCAACGAGCAACATAATAAAAATAGCAAAAAATGCTCTATTAAAAAAGTTCTAACAAAACAACTTCCGTTAACCTTAGAAACAAATACTTGTAAAACTTCAATGATAAATAAGATTTATGACTTAATTTTTGTTATTTCGTGAAAGTAAAATCCAAGGAAGACACTTTTTTATTTTAGACCTATTCAAGTGACACACTGTATATGTATTAATTAAATATAAGAATTTTAATAATAGGTTATAGATGTAGGTATCTAACTTTTAATTCTTGCGCTATAATCCATACTTATTTTATAGTTTTTTTTATTGTAAACGACTTAATAAATATATTTTATAATCGATATTATTGAAATTATTAGAACAAAAAAGGGAACTATTTATCAAACACCTTGTGTATCAGTATTATAATAATAGAATTGTATCAGTATTTGAGGAATTATTATGAACAATTAGGTGAATCTGACATAACCGAAATCGCATAGTTTATTTTATGAAACACCCTGTATCATTATATTTTCAATTATATTATTAAAGCTGTATCTATTGACAATATGCATTCGATAATAATTAAAATGTGTCAATTTCACAGGCTATTTAATTATCCCAGCTATTGGTCAAGTGACCGAGAACTATTTTCCGAAAAATTGACTGAAAGCCATAAGAAATGTTGCAAAATTTGTATGAAATATTGAAAAAAATATTTTCGTCTGGGGTAAATTAGCCAGTGGTCGGACAGTTTATGAAAAACTGAGTTTAAATTGTTGATTAAACCTTATTTATTGACGTAATGGAACTGAAATCTTGTGAAATAGGTAGTTTGGTTATCGGGTTTTACGTTAAATATAACAGTTTTTTAAATCAGCTTCAGATTTTTTATTCATTAAGGAAGACTCTCCTGTTTTTTCTTTCCTCTTCTTTTTGGCATTCTCTTTTTATGCTTTATTTTTTAATTTATCTGCGTAATACTTTCACCAAGCTTCGGAAGAAATTGCTGAGGGCAGTTTTCCCTTTCTTTGAGTTTTTGTTAACAGGTTGAGGATATGAAAGATGTCTTTCAAATAAAAAAGTGAAACTACCTGGCTTTTTTGTATTTGGTTTGGTTTAAAAATCGGTATTTAAATTTGAACTATCAATATTCTTTTTATTTTCTCTATCAGTTATCACCTTTTATTTTTCAACTATGTATAGTCAAAAGCAGTGTTATCGTGCGGGTCATACCATTTATCAACGACAAACTTTTTAAGTTTGTTTTTCTTTTATTATGTGTAATCATATCCTCCGCATAAAATCCGGAAGATGAATTAGATATTTTCATACGAAAAAAGAGCATAAACATATAAATACGAGCAGTTGCAAAAATCTTTGGGTGATGTCACTTCAAAGTCAGATTGACAAGTCAGTGACAAAATGAGTAATAGAAAACAATTTTCGGGTTTTTTTGAATCTACAAGCGAAAAAAATGGTATTAAATCTAATAAAATATTACCAAAATGAAAATTCACCGACCAATACCCAGGAGACAGTAGCATGGGAATCGGTATATGGACTGTACAGAAAATTGTGCATGAAAAAAAGTATAATTTACTACCGAAGAAGATTAAGAAATGTACACGAAAAAAGCCAAAGACAGAAGACTTAAGTGACAATGTAAAAATGGATGTTCGTACTGCAATTTACGATTTATACACATCAAAAACTAACATAACCCTTCAAGTTTTAAAAGAAGCTTTAAAAAATCGAGGCATATTGGAAAATGGACTAAAATCGTTGTCAAAATTAATAAAAATGTTCGATATAAAAAGGACTGTAATCGAAGATTTGTATGCGAGTTGCCACATATAGCAAGTCAGTGTATCCAGTTTTTAAAGAAATACACGGAAAATGTTAATTCAAAATTTAGAAAAGTGGTATTTTTAGACGAGACTTGGATATTTTCTAATGGAAGTGGTTCGAAATCTTGGCAGGACGAGTCTGTAAAAAGTGTCAAGAGAGAGAAAAGGGATGTGGGACGGGAAAATGGTTCATCATCTTGCATGCAGGTTCTTCAACAGGATTTCTTAAATAAACAACCTACTTCATCCTGGAGGAAAAGTGATATTTATGACTAGGTAATAAAACAAAAACAAAATCCTTTACCCCAATATGCTGAAACTAGAACTTCTTTTAATGGCAAAATCTATTAAAAAATATATGCCGTAGATGAAATATTACGGGAAAATGGACATGAGGTTTTACGACTGCCGCCATACCATTCCCAGTTTAAAGCAATAGAATTTATATGGGCTGAGGCAAAATCATATTACGAAAACGATGGTCTTACATCAGATGAAGTGCAAATTGTTTGGCAAGATTCATTAAATTATATTACGCTAGAGTACTGGAAGAAATCTGTGGAACATACGGAGAAATTAATATGGGATTGGTGGAATCGAGAACGAGTTCTAGATTTCGAAATACCACCAATGATCATTGCGCCATTTGAGGACGACTCAGAAGATGAGGACTTTTTAAGTGATGATGATATTTTTTAGTATATAATATCAAAAAGTTTCTGAAGGATTATATTAGTCTTTGACGCGTATAAATCATAAATTGCATTATGAATATCCATTTTTGCATTGTACCTTAAGTCTTTTGCCTTTTGATTTTTTCTTGTACATCTTCTTAGGAAGTAAATTTTTTTTTTTCATGCACAAGTTTCTGTACATTCCTTATACCGATTCTCAGAGCTTTTGCCACTGGCTCCTGGATATTAGCCAGCGAATTTTTATTTAAAAATTTTTTTATTAGATTTGACACCATTTTTTTGGTTACTTCTTTAGTATATTTGAAACTTTGTAGGCAATAAATAAATAATTATAGAATACTTGTTCCAATTTTAAAGCGTGTTTAAAATAAGTAATTTTTTTTATTAATTATAAGACAAAATTTGATATATAAAAATCGGTAAAATCGCTTTACCAGAAACTCGGTGCTAGCGAAAAATACAGGCTATATATATATATATATATATATATATATATATATATATATATATATATATATATATGTAACCTGTATTTTTAGCATGCATGGCCCTTAATTTTAGACTGAAATTTGAAGAAATCGGATAAGTAGTTTTTTAGCTATGCCGCTAACAGACAGACTGACGGACAGAACCTACAGACAGACGGAATTGAGAAAACATGTTTTCCGGCATCTAGGGACCCTTAAACGTAAAGATCTAAAAAAATCTCCTGAGGGAAGTAATAACTAATTATCTTGTGTTTTCAACAAAAGTGTATAATATTTTTGCAAGTGGTTAGATTTTTAGGTCAAGCGGGGCTCATAATTTTTGGTGATTGATAAAAAAATCTCACTTTCATTAAGTAACTGTATAAACAGAACATATCCTGATTGTTCCACTGATTCGAACCGCCTTCCGACTTTATTAAGGCGCTTGCCATTTTGTGTATTTTTGTTTTTGCCAACCAAAAAAATTTAACCAAATACATATTTAGCTAATTTTCTTATTTAGTCCCTCGGCATTTAATATATAAAATAATATTAAGTGGCTATCTTAACAATATTGCGTAATATGATAAAAAAAACTATTTTCATTCTTCCTGTATATTTGTAAATAGCCCATCGAGATTTAATAGCTGGATAAAAGAATCACACAACATTTTGGTATTCACTGTGTTTTCTGATTTGATTCATAATGTTGGTGACCTTTGGACCCGCACGATAAGACTGCATTCGACTATATCTTCTTAATAAATGTTTCTGGTTCAACAATATCTATCTTTTGTATTAGAGCTAATTCTCTATTAGTCTTATCTTTTATTTTTTGACTATCTGTCTCCCTAGAAAATCTCTTATCTCAAAATATCATTCTCTTTTTGTATTAGAGCTAAGCAATTCTGTATCAGTTTTTACTTCTTTCATTTTTTGGCTCGCTGTGTCCATGGTAAATGTCTTATGTTGTCCCAAAATATCAACCTCTTTTCCTATTACTTCTTGGTTCAAAACAGGTCTTTCAGATTTCTATATTTCGTAGTCAGATATTTCTAAGATTTTTTCCTCTTCTATATTTTCATTACCATGGATTACATTATCTATATTTTGATACGTTTGAGGGAGATTAAGAAGTATGTTTTATAATATTACAACTTTAGTAAATTCCGTCAATTTCTTCTGGAGTAAAAAACGAGTCGCTATCACCACCACCTTTATTCAATGATTTTATAAGGGTCAGAATCGTATACGTAGAGATTTCAAGTTCAGAGTTTTTTATTTTTTTTATGATTTACAGCCTCGGGATTGAACGGGTATAACCCACAGGCTTTAAAGCCATTTTTCATATTGTTTGACATTTTGGGGTGCACAAGGGCTTTTTGAAATATAGGGTAAAAACTCAATTTTTATAACTACACGTTTATCATTTTCTTTCCTCTTCCCGCCAATAGTTTTTTAACGGTTTAAAAACCGCAACGTCGTTGGGATGTCGTAGTTGCGTTGCATTTGGAGACAAAGCAAACAAAGTTATGCTGTTCTCCTTACAAAACCTGCTTAATTCAACAGACATGTGATTGATGCCCATCTACTAAAAATAATACAGGTCGCTGAATGTCTTCGTTGTCTAACCATTTGTTAAGTTCATTAGCCACATCCTCAAAAAATTCCTCCGACCTCATCCAACCGCTATCTGACTGTCCAAGTACTCAATCAGGAGGCTACTATACTCTTTGGTGGTTTCCAAGTCCGGTCTGCCATCGGCCGTAAACACCGTTAAATTTTCTTTGTTACTTTTACAGATTTAACAATGTTCACGTCACGCCCTCTCACACCCAATACTTTACTACTTTTTGGACAGAAGCAAAATCCACTTTCATCACCGTTTAAAATTCGACTTTGATCGTCCAAGATGTTTGCAGTCTTCGATTTGATTAAAACATTTTTTGAATATTCTTCTCTTAATTGAGCTCTGTATTTTTTCAGGAACTCGGCGTTTTTTAAAGCTAAACGAGAATGTCGGTTCATAAAACCGTAAAACCAACTCTGACTAGGTCTTACATTAGTAAAAAGCATTTTCAATTTTTCTTCTTTTACAACTTTTTCAACTGTATTAAGTAAAACTTGTTTTTTATTAAAAATCCGAAAGCGGCTGAGTTTTCAATACCATTAACTATTTTTTTGTTATTTAAAATACAAATTTAGTCTATTCTACATACACTTAAGTTATAAGTACTTTATAATGTTGATAGTGTGTCAACTTAGGCAAAAAAAATTATAGGACCGAGTGAAAGAGTTGGGCAGAATTTTGATTTTAATTATTTGAAGCAACATTTAGCCGTGTTTTTGCCTTATTTCCCAATAAATACGTTTTGTCCGACCAGTGGTGTATGTCCGACTACTGGCTAATTCACCCTACACTACATCGAAGGGATGAAATAAGTTAATTTTTTAAATCTTTTTGTATCTAGATAAAATATGTTTTTCAATTATACACAATCAAATTTTTTCTTTCATTTTGTATATAAAACATTTTTTTCTCACTATGGAAGTTAGCGCCGTGAAAAAGAAATATCCGCCTGAAAACGAGACGAGAAAAGTTATTTCAAAAGCTTTTTTAATAAACGGTGAAACATATGAAACTTTTTGTACGTAAATATACATTTCTTCCACAATACAGGGTAGCCCTAGGGATATGAAGCGAAAATCTTTATTTTAAATTGGTTATTTAAAGAAGTACTCAAATTTAATTTGTTTCTTTATAAATATAATATTTTTCCCGTTATACAGGGTAGCTCTAGGCTATGAAAGAGACGTTTAAAAATGCAAATAGTTGTTTATTTATTTTTTAAAACACGGTAAAACACATGAATTTTAATTTTCTCTTTGCATATAAAACCAATTTTAAAAGATTTTATTGAAATTTAGTTTGATTGGGTCAAATCTCGCAAGAAACTTTTGAATCAGTTCTCGTTATCCGAGTTGACTGAGATTTGGTATATATACATAAACCCGGTGACAATTCAATATTATGGCGTCCAATCGTGAATAATTTATACAAGGTGCATAAAAAATAATGCTAAAAAGTACAAATCAGTCCCCGTTATCGGAATTGACTGAGATTTGGTATATATACATAAACCCGATGACCATATAATGTCTTATACAGGCTGCGTAAAAGGTAATGCTAAAAGGTACAAACATAAAATTAATGTGAAAATATAAAAAAGTTTTTATTTATAAACTCTTGAACCGAAAAGCAAAAAATAATTAACCTTATACAAATATAGAACTTTTAAAAAATTGAATATTTTCTTAAAAACTAGCGGCTTTATTCCAAGTGTCATCACACAGTAGTTGACCGATTTTTTTTTATACACATGATAATTCAAACACAAATACAAAATAATGAAAAGTTTTATAAAAACATTTACTACCATGAAACAAAAAAAAATGAATTTAATCAAAAAAATAGGAATCTTTTTCATAGAATCAGCTGAGAAAAACAATTTAGTAAGGTTTCAAGAACTCTAGTTTTCACGGGTTAAGGGTCAGTGGCGTGAATTTAATGAATTTATCTAAAATATTTTAATGTAGTTATATCAAGCAAACAAATGTATATCAAAAAAAAAACTGTGGTGATTTATACATTTTTTATCGCCATAACTTAGGTATGCCAGTGACGAGAAATAGAAACAATTTAAATACACCTGCAATTCGTTCACTGTATATACTATATAATTAACATACATTGGCACTCCACGAACATTCAAGATTTCAATTAAGGCAGATGGCAAAAATGAGAGTTAGGTCGCAAAGAAAGTTTCTTTAGGTCCGTTATGTTTCTCAGCTTTTTAATTTTTAAATTTGAATTATTTTTTACGTGGCGCAACCTAACAGCTGTTCCTTGATTATAATAGACTGGATATAATTTATTATAATAGGTCGCAAAGAGGTTGTTAAGTTTGTCATTTTTTTGTATTTCTCAAATTAGAAATTCTACATTACTTTTTACAAAGCACAGAAAAAATTTACGAAAAAAACTTGTTTTTTAACGACTTCAAAAAAGGAGGAGATATTTGACAGGACATGGTTATCGAATATACAGAATTCAGTAATAATTTAAAAGTAATATCTGCAATTTTTATGGTTGAGACCACTTTGTAACAAAATGATTGCTGTAACTAAGGTAGTGATTAAATCTTAAACAGCTACTTAGGTGAGGAACCAGGTTTATACCATCCTTATTATTAATATATAAAAAATTGTTAGTCTGATGTAATTGTTCGTGTATGTGAAATTATGGTTGTTTTAGCCTGAAAAAGATGCAATAAAGGCATCGAAACGTTGCTTGGTAATAAATAAGATTTAAGCAGAACTACTGCCCTTTATTCCCGAAAAATTTTCAACTTAATTACTGAATACTGTTTAACTGAGCTTAATATGAATTATGTATTACTGGGCAAATTTCAAACAGACCAATTGGAAGGGCGTTTTGGAAAATATGGGCAATTAACTGATGGTCATTTTCATATCTCAGTTCGACATCTATATGAATCAGAAAAAAGACATAGAATTCAGTCTATGTTATCTCTAAAATCTAGACATTATGGGGACATAATATAAATCAGTTCTTCGAACCTCCTGAATGTGAAACACAGTCGTTAGACACCAATTTAAATTCTGAACATGTTAATAATTTATTATCTAAAATCATAGTTACACAGTCTGATAATAACCTATTTAAGCGGTTATTGCTGCTATATTGTTTGTAAAAAAATTAGTTGTACTTTTTGCAAAGAAAACTTGACTCTCAATGAACCTTGTGTTGTAGAGGATTCTTATAATTTTCTTAAGTCGATGTGCTCTTTTAAATCCTCGAGAACGGGTAGTAGATGTAGTTTCAACCGCATATATTATATTTAAAAGCTAATTGACGAGTTTGAAGATACATCATTGGGTATTTACAACAAAAAATTGTTTCTTTGTGAGTTGTTTTTAAGTTATTGTAATAAAAATACACTTTTAAGGCCACCAAAAAATTAATGTTTCAAAAATCTTTTTTAGTACCATTTCTAATACATTTCTTAATAATTATTGCTCTAAACATAATCATAAATTATGAAATAAAAACCCACAATGTTCTGGAGTGCCTTGTGCACAATAGTTCGTGCGTAAATGCATTCCTCGACGTGTAACAAAAAAAAAAACGAGTAATCGCTTAAGAGTCGCCTTTGGCATTTTAATTCTATAGCAGAACCGAATAAATTTGACAGATTCAAAAATTAAATATGTCCCTGTAAATAACCCGTACCTTTTAATAAAGGTATTGAAATAACCTAGGCCTAAAAGGGATGACATGACGTCACGCGTAAGCGCGTAGGCCTCGTTGTTTAGTAGGTATTGCATTGACACGTTTTTCTTATTTAAGCGTTGGAAGGAGCAACGGCTAATATTATTGTTTTGTTTCAGAAGATTTGTCAATCATTGAGATAAAACCGAGTGAATACTGGAGACGATTATTCATGAATCATGGTCATCATGGACGAGTTTGAGCCAGATACCGTTAGAGATCCTCACTTTTATGACCCAAGTGAGAACGCACAAAAAGTATATCAGTTTTTTGTGGAATATTTGATATGTATAGTGCACATCGTTCTATGCGTTTTGATTTTGGGAGGAAATGTGCTGTTCTTCTATGTGATGGCCAAATGTACAAGACTTCAAACAAGAACGAATTATATTCTTTTGAATTTTTTTATTTTTTTAACATGTTCTAGCATATCAATGACACTTTTAACCATATTTATTTCTTTTTTCTTGTTGTACTTTATTTACGCGATTTATCTGATGTTTTTAACTCTTTTGGAATCGACACTTTTGTTAGCTCTTTTGGTTGGTATAGATTGGTATATGTCCACAAAAAGTAGCGACATTGTTAAAACATATGAACAATGTTACAAATGGATCATAGCAGCTATTTATGTATTCACGGTAGCGAATTATTTTCTATTGTTTTACGGTGATTATACGTTTGGAATGATTATGCTTTTAGTATGCAGCATAACTTATGTTATATGTACTTTAATTATAATTGTCTTTAATATCTTAAAAAAGTGGAATAAGGATACTCAAGATCATAATAAAACTTCGTATGCTTTAAAAGTTTCTAGCACATTTTTTCTAATGTGGTTACCCTTTGTAGTGATGTCCGCAACTGTTATGGCCATATTAATCATAGAATCAATTAAACCTTCATTTAATTTTGATGCAACACCTATTTTAATTCCGCTTCATATATTGGAGTTTGTAGGATTTTCGTCGCCTATACTAATAGTTTATTTATTAGGTAAAGTAGACAAAAATTTTAAAATGGCTTACGAATTTGTATTTAAAAGCTCTGTAAGAAATTATTCACAGTCGTTTAGTATTGATAACACATTAGAAACTGAGGTTCCTTAAACACATAATACAAGGACATCCAGTAAAAAGTGAAGACCCCCCCTTTTTACCCTAGACGACCATATATACAGGGTGTTCCTAAATAAGTGACAAAAAAAAAATGACAGTTTGTTATATAAACTTATGTCCGCAAATGCAAATAATTCGTTTTCCGAGATACGGGGTGTTCAAATCTGACAATTTATTTATTGCTCTAAAACCGGTAGGTATATGCCAGTGTAATTTTGTGGGTTTTAAGAGGTAGTTATTGCGCGTTTTTTAACATACAATTAAGAATTTTATATTCATCATTGGCGCGCATACGGGTAATGATCTTATTTTTTTTAAAGAAAAAAAAATGGTACGCCACTGAGACATTTTAAATTAAAAATCATTTTTGAATTCCTCGTTTAATTTGTAGCAAACACCTCTCTTGCCTTTTTTGGTGGTTTTTATGCAAAAAAATAAAATATGTTAACGCGTATTTTTCATTTTTTTAATACATTATGAAAAACTATCGAATGCAATAAAATTAAACCAGAACAATAACAGAAACTAAGACTAATGAAATATTCTTGGTGTATTTCTTATTGTCTCACAGCCGGCTATAATTCGATTCCTCAGGTCAGCAACATGTTCGACGGGAGTGGCATAAACTAATGACTTAAGAAAATCCCTAATGCAAAAATCTAGAGGATTTAAATCCGGCGATCGAGCAGGCCAATTTTCGTGTTGTCTCAGCTGTAGAGGAATATCTTCAAGAAGAATATTTAACTCTTCCTTTAGTATATTAAGGTAAGATTCGCCTATTAGTCGTTGTGGAAGGAAATAGGAACCAATTTAATGATCATCAATTACCCCAAGCTATATATTTATCAAAAACTGATGCTGAAAATGAGCTTCAAAGATTTCATGTGGATTTTCCTCAGCCCATAAGTGATTGTTATGAAAATTTTGTATACACTGTCGTCCAAAAGTAGCCTCGTTAGAAAAGAGAAAAGTCTCTAGGTAGGTTTGCACACGTTGAATATGAAATTGATAAAATTGCTGTTCTTTAAGAATTTGAAATACGATTACTTGTTTCACGTGACTCCGCAATTAACTCGAGAACTGCCTCTTCTAGTTGCACAATTCCATTTTCGCGCAAACGTTGATGAAGAGAAATTTCCATTCTTTTCGATAAAAGAAAAATGTATTTCTTATTACCGATAATGTTATTGGAATCTAAAAAGCTTAAGAATGAAGAAACGCTAATTTGACATTTCGTTAAAATATTCGTATTTAACAGATAAATGTTGACAGTAGCCTACTAGATAATGTATTGAAGAAATGAAAAATTCGCGGTCAGATGTTTTATTTTTTACGCGCCTCATACGAAAAAAAGGCAAGAGAGATTTTTTGTCACAAAGTGAACGAGGAGTTCAAAAATGATTTTAATTTGAAATGTCTCGATGGCGTACCATTTTTTTCTTTTAAAAAATTGAGTTCATTACCCGTATGCTCCCCAATGATGAATATAAAATTCTTAATTGCATCTCGAAATATGTGCAATAACTACCTCTTAAAACCCACCAAATTTTATTGGTATATCTCGATCGGTTTTAGAGGAATAAATAAATCGTCAGATTTTAACAAAAACTTTAACACCTCGTATCTCATACGTTTGTATAGCAAACTGGCATTACTTTTTCATCACACCCAGAAGTTTGTCGCACTTATTTACTAACACCCTGTATATTTATATATATATATATATATATATATATATATATATATATATATATATATATATATATATATATATATATATATATATATATATATATATATATATATATATATATATATATATATATATATATATATATATATATATATATTTCGTTTTTTTTCTTTAACCATATATAAATATTTTGTTAAGTATTTTCTTGGGCATAGGTTAACTCATTGAGAAGCAAAACTACAATTTAATCGACGTTTCGCTCATTATATTGAGCTTTTTGAAGATGTTCTATTTTCTACAATAAAAACATGTAAAGTTAGTTCTTAAATTAGTTAAAACATTATTGAAAAAACATCACTCAAAAAAACATTACATTTAAAACAAACTATGATTATGAACACAAAAATACATTTAAAACAACATTAATATTATACAGAGTACATACCTTGGAAACATGTCATGTATAACGAATGTTTTGCGATTGCAATAATTTCGACACGTCTGGAATTTTGGTAGATAAAAACGAGACAAATTTTTTATTTTTTTTTTTATATTTACTTTGTTTTTTATTGCTGTACAGAGTTTGGGTTTATGATCTTACTGAAATGTACAGCGTTTTATGTATGGAGTAGTTTATTTATTTAAATTAATTTACTTAGATATCAGTTTATAATAAATTTGGCTTAAGTTATTGATGTCTTTTTTATCGTTGACGGCATCTTTCTCTTTTTTAATTTGTATCATTTCTTTTATTGTGAGTTTTCGTTAATTAGTTTCTTGCTCTAAAATTTTGGTTTCTTTAAAATCAAATTCATGTTTTTCTGTATGTTCGTGTTTGTGAAGTGCAGTTGATGCATTTTTTGTGTATTTGTGGCCGTTTAATCGACTATCTAAGTATTGTGTTGTCATTCCTATATATATATATATATATATATATATATATATATATATATATATATATATATATATATATATATATATATATATATATATATATATATATATATATATATATATATATATATATATATATATATATATATATATATATATATATATATATATATATATATATATATATATATATATATATATATATATATATATATATATACACATAGGATTTTATTTTCTTGGAATTTTCGGTTCTTAGAATAAATGGGACAATTGAGTGTTAAAATTTGTCATTTATTTGTAAACGAGAGAAAGAAAATAATAGTTTTCGGCTTACGTCATTAAAACAACAGATTTTCAAATATAAAACAACACATAATATTGTATAATTATAACAGACACACACGCAAATAAGACGGGACTGTGGATGTTAATACGACTACCAGTAAATATTTAGAAGCGCCTATCGACATTAGGAATAATTTATTACGATGCAAATCAGAAAATGTCACTCCTACTTTTTTGAAATTTAAAACAAAGCATGTAAAATTTTTTTCGGCATTTCTCCAAAAAAAATTTAACGAAATAATTGTTAATCATTTTGTAACCAAAATATTATAGCTATTAATCAGTGACACAATAGGGAACATAACGAAACTTGAGAAAAACATTAATTGTAGCAAAACCAAACTTTTTCAAGTATTGCCAAAGAATATTTATGAAGCTTTCATTCAACAAAAAAACAAAAATTATAAGGCCTTATTTTTAAAAATAAAGCAGAGAAATATTGCTAAAATAAATAAACTAATTTCCAAAAACTCTCAAACGGTTCCAAAAACAATTAGTGTGGAAAAAGATTGGTTGGAAAATCTCTCAAATACCGATATTCCTAAATATGTAGTGGAAACTTTGAGTTTAGGCTCAAATTTTGCAATGCCAGTAGAAACCACCAAAGATATACCAATACCAGACATCATATCTTCAATAGAAAACTCTATTAAACATTTAACCGGGAAAAAAAGACGAAATTCATAACAAATTTTAAAAACAAAAATCTACATAAATCTCATCGCATTAATAAAAAAAAAAGAGTACTTAAGAAAACAAATATGTACTAAAATTAAAAAAACACGTAATTTTATTACACAAAACCCACACTTAAAAGTTTTAAGACCAGATAAATCCAACAAAACAATAATTATGAACACCGAAGATTACAATAACAAAATGTTACTGCTTCTTAGTGATGAACTTACTCATAAGCAAATTAACAACGACCCAAGCAACATTTTTCAAAAGAAAAACAATGAACTTATTAGTAAATGGAAAAATAAAGGATATATCTCACCGCATGTAGCTAAAAACCTAAAAATTAATAACGCTCTTCCACCAAAAATTTATAGGTTACCTAAGTTACATAAAAAGCAAATTCCTATGCGGCCTATTGTTTCATATGTACATTCGCTATTTGACAAATTGTCAAAATATCTTAAAAATATCCTTAGCAACATCACAAACCAAACCAAAAAACACTTATATAAAGGACTCATGGCATTTTAAAGAAAAAATCAGAAACGTCATTTTGCCCGAAAATCATATAATTATATCACTAGACGTAGTATCGCTATACACAAATATTCCAATTCAACTAGCTTTAGACACTATAAGAAAAAAATGGAACCAAATCAAAAAATTTACAGATATACCCCTCAAAGAATTTTTGACAGCTACCGAATTTACTTTAAAATCCACCTATTTTATTTACAATGTCAAATATTATAAACAAATAGAGGGCTGTGTAATGGGTTCATCCATATCCACTGTCATAGCACAATTGGTTTTGTTAAGTACCGTCATTCAACAACTATCATATAATCTGCCCTTTTTCCTTCGATACGTAGATGATTGTATCACTGCAATTCCAAAGAACACATAGTGAGGATATATTAAAGTCCTTTAATTCTTATTATCCTAAACTGAATTTTACAATAGAAACAGAAAATAATAATAAAATTAATTTCCTAGACATGACTCGACATAATTACCAAAATACAACAAAAACGGAGTGGTACACAAAAGAGACCTGGTCAGGAAGATATTTGAATTTCTACTCACAACACCCCATATCCCAAAAAAAATCTGTTGTAATAGGACTACCCGACACAGCCCAATTTTTAGAACCACAGCATAGAAAAAGCAAAACAAATATTACTTAAAAATAGCTACCCCTCAACACTCATAAATGCAATTTTTAAATCACGTCTACAAAATATCAATCACCCTAAAGAAAATAGGAAAAATACAAGCAACTATCTATCACTTCCATACATTCAGGGTTTATCGGAAATAATACAACATTTGTTTAAAAAATATGATATATCATGCTGCCATAAAGGTTTCAATCTATTACAACAACATTTTAGCACTCAAAGCAAGCACACAAAGTAAAACAAGTAAAAAAAAATCAAATATCATTTATCAAATTCCTTGCAGTAATTGCCCTAGTGTTTATATAGGGCAAACATCTCAATATCTTCAAAATCGCCTAAACGGCCACAAATTTGATAAAAAAAATACTAAAGCCCTCACAAACCATGAAAATCAAACTCAATACAAATTTAACTTTGAAGAAACCAAAATATTACGTTTTGAACCGAACCAAAATAAACGAGAGTTTTTGGAAATGATTTAGATAAAAAAACCCGACCATTCAATAAACAACAAGGCAGATAAAAAAAATCTCAGCAAGATCTATTATAATTTAATAAATTAAAATATTTAATTCGTAAATACTATAAAGAAACCATCCATCTGCCCGAAAAAAAAACGAATTCCTATGTCGATAGGCGCTTCTAAATATTTACTGGTAATCGTATTAACATCCACAGTCCCGTCTTATTTGCATGTGTGTCTGTTATAATTATACAATATTAGGTGTTGTTTTGTATTTGAAAATCTGTTGTTTTAGTGAGGTTAGCCGAAAACTATTATTTTATTTCTCTCGTTTACATATTTTATATTAAAGTTTTAGTACTGATGAAGGCCATGCAATGGTTGAAACGTTTACAAATAAATGACAAATTTTAACACTCAATTGTCCCATTTATTCTGAGAACCGAAAATTCCAAGAAAATAAAACCCTAAGAATATAGTTAAAAGGTTCAAGAACCCATCCCATATTAATATATATATATATATATATATATATATATATATATATATATATATATATATATATATATATATATATATATATATATATATATATGTGTGTGTGTGTATGACCTACCTTTTATATTGTTTTGATTTTATTTTCTTGTGCATAGATCCGAGAAAAAAATACTTGTGACATAGAAGTTACTGGGCACATATATTGTCGAATAAAAAAAAATGTGACGTTTCGGCAGGAAACCCTTGCCTTTCTCAAAAAGTTGATTTTGAAAGCAACAACAAAAAACAAAATATATTTCACACTACAATTACACGTCTTTTTTTTAACTTTAACTAACCATGAAACGTAATTAATCCATTCTTAATTTTTTTTTAAATACAGAAGAAAATAAAACTTTGGTTTACAAACAACATAAATATATACAAAAAGAGACAAAAACAATATATTATCATGGTATAAGATGCTTCGCGATTTCATCTATAGTATATATATATATATATATATATATATATATATATATATATATATATATATATATATATATATATATATATATATATATATATATATATATGATAACGTTCATTCCACGTACACCAACGTCATAACAAGAAAATGATCCTTGTTTGGAACATGTTCTGCATCATAGCAGACACAACGATCCATTTTAGTCAAATGACGATTGCGATTTCGCTCGAGCCTCGTGTAGGGCAAAGGCACAAAATGGAATCACAAAAAAGTAGGAAGTAAAAGTAGAAGGTTAGTCGTGACTGACTAGTAACAAAATAGCACAGAATAAAAAAGAAGAAAAAAAGTAAAAAGCAATATAGTCTTCTTGGTTCTGGATTTTGTGAGGATGCAGTCAAATAAAAGAGGAGGCCTACTGTACAAAACTCTTTATTGTATGATCTAGCTTTCGAGAATGCTTATTCTCTTCTTCAGAACCTTTCTGGATTTAAAATAAAGAAATTTATAAGTTAGGAAAATTGCTTATAAATAAATTAAGTAAATGTTAGTATAAATCTTACCAAATTGAGTTAAAATGAAACAAATCTATTACACAACATAGATGCGCTATTCTAGAGCTTAAATTACTTCATGTATGGAACGACAGAATTAAATACTACAGCACATGATGTGATTTACTCTTAAGTTTTAGCTAAAATGATTTTAGAACTGCATAAACTAATGCAGATAAGTAACTGTGACGTGCCAGCAATGAGATATATTCTGGTACCTTTTATGATAATTTAGTGAATATAAGAGGTATTTTTTTTACTTATAAAATAGTATTAAGCGATAAGAGACAATATTTTTAGCAGATAATTTAGAAAAACATTTATTAGTTAAGCTTTTGTCCAAAAAAAATTTATATAATATTTCTTTAATTAATAAATATGTAATTTTTTTTCGAATTATTGTTTTAATTAACCAACAGCATCCGACAGATTTTTTAAATAATTTCTCTAACCATTCAACGAATCTAAAATATAATACAGTAGTAGCCATGAATAACAGGGTAATGCATATAACAAGACAACTTAAAAAACCTATTAGGGATATATTTAAATAATTGAACTTAAATATAGAAAACTACCATTTATATGTGGCCTAACTAATAATATTGCAAAATTACTCAAAGATTTCCCACACATAAAAATAGCAAAATATTATACAATAAAAAACTTCAATCCATTCTCTAGGGTCAAAGATCAGACACCCTTATTATTTAATAGTAACGTTGTGTATCAGTTGTCCTGCTTGGAGTGTGATGCACAGTATATGGGGCAAACATCTCAGTGGCTTAGGCAAAGAATAACTAGTCACAAAAGTGATTGCCGTTTAGGGAAAATCTCTTGTGCGTTGGCTGAACACTTTAAAAAACAGGCCAGAATTTTGCCTTTTCCGATGCTAAAATTTTAGAAATGGAATCGAATCACAAAAAAAGTTTATTCTTAGAAATGTATCACATAAAAAAAGAGCAAAAATTGCATTAATTATAAATCAGAGACCAATCAGCTAAGCAATATTTACACCGTAGAATAGTTCACCTCATACAATCTAGACAAATTTTATTCTTATGATTGTCATTTTATTATGTTAAATTATAGTTCTAATTGGACCTATTCTTTATAATTTTTGTAGTTGCTCGTGATGAAGCTAATAAACATTGGCGAAATATTGAGCACTTAAGATAAAGACTAGACCCGAAATAAAACCTCTTTATAATTTGTGTACAGTCGAATATATATATATATATATATATATATATATATATATATATATATATATATATATATATATATATATATATATATATATATATATATATATATATATATATATATATATATATATATATATATATATATATATATATATATATATATATATATATATATATATATATATATATATATATATATATATATATATATATATATATATATATATATATATTCGACTGTACACAAACTAAAAAGAGGTTTTATTTCGGGTCTAGCGGCCCGTGGAAAAAAAAAGAAAAAACTCTTTTTATCTTAAGTGCTCAATATTTCGCCAATGTTTATTAGCTTCGTCACGAGCAACTACAAAAATTATATATATATATATATATATATATATATATATATATATATATATATATATATATATATATATATATATATATATATATATATATATATATATATATATATATATATATATATATATAGATATATATAGGGAGAGGTAGTCGCAACTGACTAGTTAAGAAGAAAAATGAAAAACTTAGTTAGGTTAGTGGGGAGGCAGTTTATGTATATAAAAGGCCAAATAAAGGTGTAGAGCCCTTTATTATTATGTCAAGCTTTCGGGATCGATTTATCCCTTCCTCAGGACTTTTCTATAAATAATTAAAAAAAAACGAGTTAGAAACTAACTAATAAGTATAACGTTTGGTCTCACTCAATTATATATGTATATACGTATATCTGTATATATATATATATATATATATATATATATATATATATATATATATATATATATATATATATATATATATATATATATATATATATATATATATATATATATATATATATATGATTCTAAGTCCTTTACGGATGGAAAAATACCCCCTCCGGGTGTACATCCGTTCACTACTTTCGTTCTGAAAAGAACAGTTTTGCTGACGTTTCGCCAAAATCACATTTGGCATTTTCGAAGCTTGACTGCTACGCTTCCTTTTATACCCCCAACCGGGACCGAAGGTTATATCTGCGCGGCCGTTGGTCGGTATTTATGTTTTCCGGATGGTGCTGCTGTTGCGTTAATTGCGCTTGAGTTTTTGCAATTTTAGATTTGTCGATCATTGTCTTCCATACTGTTGGTAGTTTTAATGATTCGTCCCTTTTATTCAAATCACCTTGTTTTTCAATTTCTATGGCTTCTCGGACTATTCTGGTCTTATAATGTTCTATATTGGCAATCTCCCTAAACCCATTGAAATCTATTTTATGACCGGTTTCTTGATGATGTAGGAATAAAGCTGAGGTTGTTTGTTTGTTTCTGATGCTGAGTTTAGGCTCTTCCACTCTTGCTGATATTCGCCTCTTAGTCTGCCCAACGTACAACTTTTCACAGTCCTGGCACGGAATGCTGTATACTCCGTGGTTTTCCAGTTTGATTTTATCTTTTGGGTTTCCAAGTAGTTTACCTATAGTTGTTTGTAGCTTGTGTATTGTTTGTTTGTTGTGTTTCCTAAGAATTCTTCCGATTCTGTATGTTGTGCCTTTTACATATGGTAAGACTACTTGTTGCTTTTCCGGTTCATAATTTTTGTTGTTCGTTGTTCAGGAACCCTGCGCATTAATAGCTTTCTCTATGGTGCGATTTGTGTAGCCATTTTTCTTTAAAGCACTAGATATTACCTTAAGTTCGTTTTGTCTCGTCTGTATTTCAATTAATCTCACGGATCTGGATATTAGAGTATTTGCCACAGCTTGAATTTGTGCAGGGTGATGATGTGATTTTGCATTTAAATATCTCTCTGTATGTGTTGGTTTTATGTACACGGTGTATTCAAAATGTCCGTTAGGCAGTTTTGTGACCAGAACATCTAAAAATGGTAGTTTGTTGTTTTCCTCTAAATCTAGAGTAAACTGTATTCTGGGGTGGATTAAATTTACGTGGGTCAGAAATTTTTCGAGCTCTGCATGACCATGTTGCCATATAATAAATATGTCATCCACATAACGAATCCATAATTTGGGCTTTAAACTTGCTTTCTCAAGAGCTTCTTTCTCGAAGTATATCATAAATAAATTCGCGACTACTGGTGATAGCGAAGACCCCAGACGACAGAACGACAGTAGTGAACGGATGTACACCCGGAATGAGAACGACATTATATATATATATATATATATATATATATATATATATATATATTATATATATATATATATATATATATATATATATATATATATATATATATATATATATATATATATATATATATATATATATATATATATATATATATATATATATATATATATATATATATATATATATATATATATATATATCCAATCCTTCAAGGCTCATATTTTCTTCCTAACCGAAACCAAAATAAGCCGCAAAAATGCGACTAATCACCTTTTCTTTCCTGGCTATGAACTTCTTTCATCACTACGCCTGAACAGTGGTGTTTGCGCTTACGTTCGTAGTAATCTATCATGTACAAGACTTCCGAATTTTGAATCGAACAGATCCGATATCCTGTAGCTGAACTTAGAACTTCCACTAAATTTATTTGTTGTATCTATAACTCCCCCTCAGGCAATTCCTTCAACGAGCTCTCATCCACGCTGAATTTTCAAATATTTTACTAAGCCGCCATTTTTGATTCGTACCAAAATTTTACCAGTTGATTCCTACATAATACTTGATGTTTGCACAATACTTCATGTAAACTGTGTAAGTAGTTTTTTAGTAATAATTTTCTTAACATTTCACTAGGTCGCCATTTTGTTTCGCCGTATTGGATTTTTACCAAAGTGTTACCAGGTCATCCTCATATGACTCTTGCAGTCAATTCGATAATTAGTTTTTTAGTTATGCCGCGAACATGCAGACCGACAGACAGGTAGACAGACGTACCGGAATGAAATGGAAACATCTGAAAAAATCTCTTAGAGAAATTTTTCACGAGTACAATTCCCTTTTAAAACTTGGTACTTGCCTTGCTTCTCTGAGACACCAGGTATACATTAAAATACAGTGTGTCCCAGATTCGCTTCTCTATATAGGGATCTCGGCTCCTATTATACCTACAGCAAAGGTTAAATGGGGAAAGTTTTAGAGGAAACTTATTGCATTCGATATTTGGCTTCAGATTTACGATCGATCAATAAGTTTGGGAAATATCGGCGAAAAACCGAAAATGGCGGATTTCGTTTTTCGCCAGTATATCCAGAACGGTAAATTTGACAGCTGTCAAAATGTGACATTATTCGGACACACTTTTAAGACAAATAAGATGCGTATACGACACGTCTTCATTATTTTTTGTTAACCCGCAATCCGCCTCAACTTTCATTTTTCTTATGACAGCCATATTGGATTTTTCGATTTTTGGAAAGAGCCTAAAATTTCCAGTCTAGTGATATTTCACAAGTGCATTAAAGATTTTAGTGTTACCAAAATATCACACTCCGTAAATTAGGTTTCAATGTTTTTAAAGGAGGCCATGATTTATTTGTCACAAGATTACATTAATAAGTAAGTAATGTATTGAACGCATTGAATTTTCAATACAACATGAACGTAAATAACGACTTAAAAAATCTAAATGAGCTTTAAGTGTAACATTAATTTACAAATCTGCAAAATGACATACATTTGCATCGAGACATTTTTGACAATTGGTGACTGTTTTTCGTACAACCCTGGTAAGTGTATTTCGGTTAATATTTCTAAATGTGTCAAGAACTCTTTGTCTCAGGATTTCTATGGTCGCGGGGGGATCAAATTCATAGATTTCATTCTTCGTGTGACCCCAGAGGTAGAAATCCAAGAGCGACAGGTCAGGGGATCTAGGAGGCCAAGATATTGGACCATTTAAAGAAATTATTCTTTAGTCAAACTGCTCTCTCAAAAAGTTCCTGACTTGAATGGTATTATGAGCCGGACATCCGCCTTGTTGAAACCAAGTTCTTTTTAATTCAACTTCCGTTAGAATAGCTCGTAAGGCTTGTACAACCTGGTTTCGCAAAAGCTCTAGGTACCTCTGCCCGTTTAGGTTTTAGTCAAATAAAAATGGTTCAATAAGTCGATTTCCTGAAATGATTAATAATTTATAAATAGGTGCCCAACAGTCAAGGGCGGCAGGGTCGGCCGGGTGGTACTAGAAACTATAAATTATAAAGGGAAAATTATCTTTATTAAAAAGTAGATACTAAATCAATTTATTTCAGTGATATAATAATCTTAAAGAAGTACACCGTGCCTTAATAAAACATAAAATATGAAAAAAATAAACCCCTTCATCTGATTAATATGGTATTTTTTTCATAACGCAAGAACTAGGCTTCCCGGGTAAAAATAAATCATTAAATTCAGACAATCAAAATAATTTTAGATAATTAGCTAAATCTGCAGAAAATTTAGATAAAAGGTGTTAATAAATTTATAGAACCCAATTCTATTTTTATAGGTTCTTCGAAACTACAATATACAAAATGATTGAATAAAAATGTAATACAATATCAAATTGAAAGTAAGTTGACTGACTAGAGTAGAACGTTTTACTTTTTTTTTATTAGATTATACTCTTTTAGTATCATTAAAGAACTAAACGAAAAAAAAAAAGATAATTATTTGACCATCATTTGGTGCCTATTTAAAAAAGATTGGTTAGATTAACTTACCAATGATCCCACACCAAACGTTACTTCCAAATCTGATCTGTAGACGCCTCTCTGCCACTTCGTAAGGAGTTTGCACAGCCCAATGATGACGGTTGTGCCTATTAAAGACTCCACAATTCGTGAACCTGCTCTCATCGGACCACACGACATGATTTACAAAATCAGGATTTTCATTACATCTCCTAGTATACCACTTACAGAACTGTAGTCGTCTTGGAAAATCAGTTTCCTTAAGTCCTTGTACTATTATGGGTTTGTATGGATATAACTTATTCTTTTTTAAAACTCTCTGTACTGTTGATTTTGGGACATTTCCTGTTCTACAGTTCTTACGGATGCACTAGGGTTTTCGTTGATAGCTTGTAAAATGTTTCTGTCTCGATTTTCATTGTTATTATTGTATCCGCTTCTAGGTTGTTCGAAGGCACCATGGTTAATTAAATTAACTACCATTTTCCTGAATTGGGTTTTATGAGGCTGCCGTCGTTCGGGGTACATCTCCAAATACCTTGCTGAGGTAACGTCGGCGTTTCTGTATGATTGAAAGTACAGAGCTAACATGTCAACCTTTTTTTCATTTGAATACGGAATGCCGTCCATTTTCTATAGGTTTTGACAATTTGAATGTCAGATTTATGATTTTATTGGGATAAAAGCGTACCTACTACTTATTAAAACACAGCTTTGATACTTTCAACTATTTAACTTAACGTCAAAATCAAAATCCAATTTTGTTTTTTGGCCAGATAAATCATGGCCTCCTTAGAAAAGCATTGAGAGCTAACATTACTTTAAATCATGGCCTCCTTAGAAAAAACTGAAACCTAACTTTACGTTAAGGTAATATTTCGATGATACTAAAATCTTTAATGCACTTGTGAGATATCACTAGACTGGAAATTTTAGGCTATTTCCAAAAATCAAAAAATCCAATATGGCGGCCTTAAGAAAAATGAAAGTTGAGGCGGGTTGCGGGTTAACAAAAAACAATGAAGACGTGTCGTATACGCCATCTTATTTGTCTTAAAAATGTGTCCCAAAAATGTCACATTTTGGCAGCTGTCAAATTTACCGTTCTGGATATACTGGCCAAAAACAAAATCCGCCATTTTCGGTTTTCCCCCGATATTTCCAAAAACAATTGATCGATCGTAAATATGAAGACGGATATCGAATGCAATAAGTTTCCTCTAAAACTTTCCCCATTTAACTTTTGCTGTAGGTATAATAGGAACCGCGATCCCTGTATAGAGAAACGAATCTGGGACACACTGTATAAGGATATGACAAAGCAGATCGAATCAAACAACTTTCGCTTGAAACAACGTTTTCTAATTTCAAAAATAACCGAGTTATTTCCATTTATAGAGTTATCTAGATCACCCTGTACACATGCAACTTCTAAATTTTCATTTTTTTATCTTTGCTAGATACTCGAGCTAAATGATGAGCTCCTTTAAAATGCAAATAGACTCGGAGCTTGTTAATGGCTTGCCCTATGTTTAGTACAATTTAGTGCATATTCGAATATTTTATCAGTACATTTGAAAAATTTTGGGGCAACACAGTGTTCGGCTATAAACGGAAATTGAAATTACCAATCGAATTCTCGCCTTGGCCTTGCATATCATAGGTGACATAGGTCGGTGATAAGAGCATAACTAAATATCTAAGAATAGTTAATTCTGTTCTGTTGCATATGCAAATTACCACGTTTAACACTAATCATAAAATATTAATAATACTGTGTGACTTCCTTGTATCTACTTAGTGAAAAGTGTAATATATAAAATATTATTAATAAGGAGAACAAGACGCAGTATTTTCCATCGATTTAATTTAATCGCAAGGTTAGTATTTAAGTATATTTTATTATATTCTTACTGCTGTGTCTAGAGTTGCGTAGTACTGATCAGCGTTTGACGGGATTTGCTTTAAAAAAAAAGCTGAACATTAAGCAGTGGCGGCTCAGGGTTAACTTTTCAGGGGTGACAATATAAAAATATATGTACAGTGAAGCCTCCCTTAACGGACACCTCTGCTGAACGGACAATTTTGAAGTCACCGACCGTCAGTATATGTATTTTTGTGTATTAAACCCTCTTGACAATGGACACTCTCAACAACGGACATGGATACATTTTTAACGACTACACAAGAACATGCAAAAATAACTTCATGTATAGGAACCTAGTAACATTATAAGGTAACAGATTGTAGGTATATCCATATATTACTTCTTGTTAAGTTACCTTTTCTATTAATATTAAGGTTTATTCTGTTATTTATATAACTAGTAGAAACCTTGTATAATTACTAAAGTCTTCAAATATATAATTCTTTTATTTATTATTTTGCTCATTATTGGGTTGTTTTTTGCAAAACAAACAACTTTAATAATCAATTGCTTAATTACAAACTATATACGAAAAATAACACGTTTTAAAAACAATTGTTGAAACCAAAAAATGTTCTAAATTAAGAAAGTATAATTTGTGAATAGTGCGACAACTTTTGCAAAAAAAATATCCCCAAGGTGTCAAACCAGAGTTTACAAATTAATTTTGTCAAGTAATTTCTTTAGTTAAAAAAGAACTAGCGGGTGGCAATTAAATCCTTTCCCAGCTTATTGTTTTCATATGGTTTGAGATATTATCTTTTTTAAAATTGGAACATTTATATAGTTATTTAAGAAGCAGGCTCATTTTAGCATAAAATATATTTTTGTAGTATGTACATATGGTCCACTTAAGATGCTCCTATACTTTATCTCAATAAATAAGACACTGAGAAAAAAAAAGTTAAATAAAAAAGTATTTCACCTTAAGTATATTTTTTATTTATAATATTTTTATGTATACAGGGTGTTCCATTGTGCCAGGACAGTAACCAAATTTTTTCTTTTTAATGAAATGGTATGAATATTTTTTAGAAATTCTAATTCTACGCTTGATTTTGAGTATTTTTTGTCATCATAGCGTACGAAATTTTGAGTAGTTTTTGAGAAAAATTAACTTTTTTATTTTTTTTTCGGAAAATCAGGTTTTTGGAAAAATGTGATTTTTTCACACCTGAAGACTAAAATTGTGAATTTTGGTTATGGATCCATGGGAGTGGTTAATATTTAATACTCTGACCTATCAAGAGCGAAAATTCATTATACCCTGTATAATCACAAATGACCATCAAAAAAATGTTTTTGTAAATAAAAAGAACTTATTTTTTTTAATGGAACACCCTGTATTTAGCACTTTTATTGTGTTTAGGATTTATTTCTGCATCATTCTAATATATATAGTTTATATTCCGAAAATTAGTAGTTTAGAAGTTATGACCAATTTTTGTCAAAAATCTAACTAAACCTAAATAATATCGTATTCTAAGTTTTTTTTAACATTATAATTAAATTTAACATTAAAGCAACAAATAATGCAAGAAAAAAACTAATTACTTATTAGAAAACATTTTCGACATAACCCCCGTCTTTGGCAACACAAGTAGTATACATGTTTTCAATTCTCGCAGTAGCATTTCTAACCGCGTCTGCTGCATTAAGTCTTTCTACCTCTTGCCTAATTCTCCTTTTTAAATCTTGAACAGTATTACACCCATTTTTATACACCTCGTTTTTTAGGTTGCCCCATAAAAAAATCCAGGGGTGTTAAATCGGGGCTCCTCGCTGGCCAATCTATGGTCTTGTACCGACCAGTCCAAAATGTAAACCGTTGATTCAAACAATTTCTAACAGGCACTACAGTGTGATATGGAGCACTATCTTGTTGATAAACAAGCCCTTCTTTAATATCGTTCGGCAGATTGTCAATTAACGGAAATATTTCGTTTTCCAACAAATTTAAATACCTCTCACCATTCAGAACAAAGTCATAAAATACTGGACCTATTATTCGATCACGGATAATACCTCACCACATATAAACACTTCTCCGACCCTGTTTTTTCATTTCTTTTACACGATGTTCATTTGAGTTACACCAGTAATGAGTATTTTTTCGGTTGAACATGCCGGCCGTATTGAAAATTGCCTCATCGGTAAATAAAATATTTTTAAAAATGTCAGTTTCAAAATGGTGGTCCATCAGAGAGAACAATAAAAAAGCCTTGTTTAAAAGTCCTGTTGGGATAATTCCTGAACCGGTAAAAATTTGAACGGATGGTAGTTATTATCAGTTAAAGTCCTTTGAACACTATTTTCGTTGTTTTCTTCAAAATACAGGAGAATTTCTAATTGCTTTTCTTCTGTTAAGACAATTTTTGGGCGCCGTTTTTGTTTATTGATTACCACTCCACGTTCAAGATCACGAACAATTCGTGAAAAAATATGTTTCGTGGGTACCCGTCTAGCAGGATACAACAACCGATTCTCCCGCAGGGCTAATGCTGGTAACTAAACGTCACATAAAAACTGTGTATTTATTGGTGTCCAGGCAACAATTTTACTAGTTTTGTTTTTCCATGGATATCCTGTAAAATTAAGACGTGTTTAGAAATGCTATTATTGCGAAAATTAAAACCGTAACCGTAATATTATACTACTTGCCAAAGACGGGGGTTAAATTTAATTATAATGTTAAAAAAAACTTAGAATAGGATATTATTTAGGTTTAGTTAGATTTGTAACAAAAATACCTGAATTATTATAGAAAATTGGTCATAATTGGTGAACTACTAATTTTTGGAATATAAACTATATAAATGGAATGATGCAGAATTAAATCCTAAACACAATAAAAGTGCTAAATACAGGGTGTTCCATTTAAAAAAATTAAGTTTTTTTAGTTACAAGAAACATTTTTTTATGGTCATTTGTGACCACCCTGTATAATGGATTTTCGCTCTTGATAGGTTAGAGTATTAAATATTAAGCACTCCCATGGATCCATAACCAAAATTCACAATTTTAGTCTTCAAGTGTGAAAAAATCACATTTTTCCAAAAACCTGTTTTTCCGAAAAAAATTAGAAAAGTTAATTTTTCTCAAAAACTACTCAAAATTTCGCATGGTATGATGACAAAAAATGAAACAAATGAAAAACTTAGAAAAAACAAAACACGGTATGGCATCTAGTATGCCTTGGATTATTAAACAAGAGCCATAAGATCATAATAGAAAGACTTTTATTGTTTTTCAAAATTTTAATATCTGAAAATTGATTCTTAACTGGATTTTTTGAGAAAACTCTTTGAGATAGGGAAAAAAATTTCACTTCTCAATCTTACTTTTTTACTAACTCTTTATTTCTATACAAATTAGTTCTCAAAAGTTTGTATTTTCAAAAATCAGCTATGGAACTTTTTGATTTATAGTCAGAAAAAATAAAGCGATCTATTTGAATATGTAATAAAATACAAAGTTTCATTAAGTGACACTTAATGAAACTTGCCAAAAGAGATTTGGGGGGGGGAGGTAACAACATCCTCTGTGTTCTTCTATCACCCGATATAGGATAGGAGCCCACAAATCATTTCTTCCTAAAGGCCAAAAATTTCTAGTTACGCCACTGGGCATAGCTAAAAAACTGTTAATTTGATTGACTACAAATTTAAGTAAAAAATATAATATAGCGGATCAAAATGGCGACCCAACAAAATGTTAAAATAATTTTACTAAAAAACTACTTATCCAATTTACCCAAAAATGTGTACAAAATTAGATGTGATATGTGAATGAAAAATTTCACTTCTCAATCTTACTTTTTTACTAGCTCTTTTTTTCAATATAAATTAGTTCTCAAAAGTTTGTATTTTCAAAAATCAGCTATGGAACTTTTTGATTTATAGTCAGAAAAAATAAAGAGATCTTTTTGAATATGTAATAAAATACAAAGAAGATATATATATATATATATATATATATATATATATATATATATATATATATATATTTATTTACAGATATTGTATACATTGTAATAATACGAGAGTTTTATTATAAGGTAAGGTAATTATAATAGTACCGTAATGGAGCGAAAGTTAAATAAAAACGTTAATTAGCGTAATTCAAGGGTTTATTTTATTTTATTTTCGTATGTAGAGGGTACGTCGTTTTTCGTGGGCAGATATCAACTTTTTTATATTTGTTTAATTTGAATATGAATTTAACAAAATTCTGTGTTTCAGGTCAGAATCTAACAAAATTTTGAGTTTAAAGTCGAAATTTAACTAAATTGTTAGTTTAAAGTCAGAAATTAATTAAATTCTGAGTTTAAAATAAAAATTTAACTAAATTCTAAGTTTGAAGTCGAAATTTAACTAAGTTCAGAATTTAAAGTAAGAAATTAACTAAATTCTGAGTTTAAAGTCGGAATTTAACTAAATTCTAAAAGTTTTAACTAAATTCTGAGTTTAAAATCAGAATTTAAAAAATCAGAAATTAACGAAAATCTGAATTTAAAGTTAAAATTTAACGAAATGCATTTTTGCCATCTCCTGTCAAACCAGTCAATTGATGAAATTGATGTCAGGAGATCATCTTCATTTTTACTTCTAAAAGCGAGACGCCCTTTCGTCGTTGAAACATATTTGAACCGTTTCCTAAGACTGATTTATCGTTTTGTATTACCTTTTTTATTTTGTGAACCTTTTAAGGTATATGTTTTCTTGTAATTGTAAGTATATGTTGTTTTTTATTCTTTTATGTACGTTTTCGTGTAGGGGAGATCGGGGTAAGATGACGAACGGGGTAAGATGACGAACTTGTATATTTAAATAAACGAATTAATTTTTACGGCGCTACTACTGGCGCCATCTAGGTACCAATGTCTCGTATTAAAATAAATGCCGTAAATACGTAAACAGCTGTTTTGATGGTATCGTCTGTATTCATCAGGTAAGTCAGTAAACCTAATTTGTTACAAGAAATTCTTTAATACCAATAGTTACTGTCAGAATTAAAATCGTTGAGGTTTTTGTTTGTGTTTACTTTTAACCTTAAAATTGGATAAATTTATACAACGGGGGTAAGATGGGGGTAAAATGACGAATTCGTCATCTTGCCCCAAGCAAACAATATATTGAAGTAACTTCTTTTACAGAATACCACGAGTATATAAGCGTAAATCGAATCGTATGGAGTGGAATGAAGACCCTCTTATAGCAGCTATGAAAGAAGTGCGAGAGAGATCGTTATCTTGTAACGCAGCCGCAATAACTTACGGAATACCGGAACCCACGTTGAGAAGATACATAAAAAGAGACGCTCAAAATAAAGAGTTCAGAAAAACAACTTCAATGCTAAGCAGAATTTGTTAGCTACCTAACAGAATGTAATCAACGAGGTCTTGGGTTAACTTGCATGCAAATTCGAAAACTTGCATATCAATATGCAGAAGCAAATCATATAGAACACAGGTTCAACAGAGAAACAAAAGCAGCCGGGACTGATTGGTTCAAAACTTTTAATACACGTAACAGCCTGAGTCTGAAGAATCCTGAAGCCACTTCAATTGCACGGCTACGCGGATTCAACAAGATCGCTGTCGAAATTTTTTTTTCAATTTTGAAAGAAGTTAAAGTCAAATACAATTTTAAAGCAGACCGTATCTATAATGCGGACGAATCCGGACTTTCAACTGTACCAACGAAGTTACCCAAAGTTATCACTCCAAAAGGCCAGTGACGAGAGAGGTTTGGTTTGTGCAATGAATGCTGTCGGGTCATATATACCCCCATTTCTGATATTTGGTCGAATTAGAATGAAACCCGAACTGTTAAATGGTTGTCCTCCCGGTTCTGATGGTAGGGCACAACCTTCAGGTTGGATGACGGCTAAAACTTTTCTTGCCTACCTAAAACACTTTGCCCATTATGCAAGACCATCTATTAACGATCCTGTATTATTACTGGTTGATAACCACAGTTTCCACATTTCCCTCCCAGGAATAAACTTTTGCCGAGAGAATGGAATTGTGCTAGTGGGATTTCCACCCCATACGACCCACCGTCTACAACCTCTCGACGTCGCTTTTTTCGGCCCTTAAAAATCATTTTACAGTCAAATGTGTGATTCTTTCTTAATCAATCATCCAGGAATTTCAATAACTGATAAAAATATCGGACCTTTGGAGAGGCTTACTGCAGGGCAGCCAATGTAAACAATGCTGTAAACGGCTTCAGAGCTTGTGGCATTGAGCCATTTAACCCGCTGATTTTTGACGACAGTGATTTCGCACCTTCTAAAACAACTGAACGTATTGAACAATCTGAGGATAACAGTGCTCTTTCAATGGTTAACAATACCAGGTCGACAGTAGGAAGCGCAGATTCGTCGTCAACTGATGAAGAGGACCAAATATCTTTACAAAATATAAAATCGGTTACTACACGAGAGCAGAACACATCAAAAGAAACATTTGATGCTCCAAAGAAACTTCAAATAAAGTGTCAACTATTTACAGACGAGAGCACTTCCAGTGATTTCCTTCCTTCTATCTGGGCTATTAGATCAATTGCAATGGCTGAACGGTACTAAATCCTAGAAAGAAAATGTCATCTTCTGTTATAAGCAGCACGCCAATCAAATTGCAACTAGAACAAAAACAAAGAGAGAATGAAGAAAAACAAAAACAAAAACAATTGAAACAAGAAAAGAAACAATTGAACATACAAAAAAAATCAACAATTTCAGAAAATAGAGCACAAAAATATCGAAAAACGCCGTTGCCTAATGCTGCTGATATTGCAGGTTCCAGTAGTGACATTCAATATTTATGCCCTGGATGTGAGGAGGAATATAGTGACCCACCATCTGAAAATTGGTTGCAATGTTGTCAGTGTCTATCATGGTGGCATGAAGCATGCAGCAACTATGAGGGTTTTGGCAGTTTTAATTGTGATCTTTGTGGATAGTCATCTTACCCCAATAGGTTCGTCAACTTACCCAGAGCATGGGGTAAGTTGACGAAAAACAACAAAAAAAAATTACTTTTTTTTTGTTGTTTGTAGAAAACCCATTTATATTTTCATACTTTTGGTAAGATTAATTTGACACTAAGTCATAAACATGTTTGTACTGATATGTATTTAACCCTCAAATAAATGTATTTGCTTTATATTTTCATTTTCCCTTAGCTTCGTCATCTTACCCCGATCTCCCCTATATGTATTGTATACGTGGTTTTTTTAATAAAAATTTCTAAAGTTTATTTTGGCTTTTTTTTCAGCAATAGAAATAAATAAAAATATATAAAATGAACTAATTAAACATATGTTTAATTTGTCAGAGACTTATTTAACAATTAAAGATTAAAATAGGAAACTTTTCTTTGTACCCTCCCCCCTTTTATCATTTTTTAACTATCTGTAGTTTGGTGGAACAATTCATAGCGCATTTGCCATTATTCAAACAAGAATATTGAACTTGTTTTTTTGGATCCAGTTTTTTATGCAATCGTACGGACTAAATTCTGACTTTAAACTTAAATTTTGTTAAATTCCGATTATACTCAGAATTTTTTAAAAATCGGCTATAAACTCAGAATTTAGTTAAATTCTGACTTTAAACTCGGAATTTAGTTAAATTTCGACTTTAAACTCAGAATTTTTTTTAAATTCTGACTTCAAACTCACATTTTTGTTAAATTCTGACTTTAAACTTAGAATTTTATTAAATTTTGACTTTAAACTTAGAATTTAGTTAAATTCTGACTTTACACTCGGGATTTAGTTAAATTTCGACTTTAAACTCAGAATTTTATTAAATTCCGACTTTAAACTCAGAATTTTGTTAAATTCCGTCTTCGATCTCAGAATTTTGTTAAATTCTGACTTTAAACTCAGAATTTTGTTAAATTCCGACTTTAAACTGTGAATTAAAAATTAAAAAAGAATTGTGGCCCTTCTACGCTTCCGTAAATTTACGATTTTTTATACTAAAATTGTAGACTATTTTGTATTTTGTTGCAGATATCTAAACCCAGGAGTTCAAGTAGCATCGAGAAGTACCTATTAATCCATGGAAGAAACAATGGAAGAAACAATGCAAGATAATACATACAGGGACACAGTTAGATTTGTGTTGAACTACCTTCCTCTTTTGGTTTTCATAATCCCTTTAACCAGTACCGGTTTCTTTGCGTACGTGATTTATAAAGTTAAAAAACTACATACAAGAACAAATTTTATTCTTCTGAGCTTAGTCATTTCTGAAACGTGCTTTAACTTATTTATAATTCTCACATTCCTTGGGGAAGCGACTTTAATATTCATCTTAACCTGTATGTTTCAGAGCATGTCTTTTATGTTCGCTCTATTACTGAACATAGATTGGTTTCTGTATGCAAACTGTAGCAAAATGTTCAGAGCCTATAAAAAAAATTTTACGTTTATTATAGCCATCGTATATCTACTTGCAATTTTACATCTGGTTCGTTTAGTATATCATTCCGATTCTTTTGTTCTCTATGTTACTGTTCCATACTTGTTAGATTATATCATAATTGTCATTTTAAATTTTGTAAAAATGGTAAAAAACTATCCCCAAAAAGCTCTAAAAACATCCTACGCAGCGACCGCCTCAAATATATTTTTTCTTATGTGGTTGCCATGCTGCGTGTTAGTTGCGCGTCAGATTTGGTGTTCCTTCATATATATACCTAAAAGTTATGACGCTGCAACAGAAAATGCTATACTGTATGCTATATTCTTTACGCTAACTATAGCATTTTGTACTCCTATCGTAATAGTGTGTTCGTTAGCAAGGCTGGATGAAGAGTTTAAAATATCATACAAGTCTGTATTTAAAACTTGTGGAAGAAATCGCACAAGTTCAATTAAAGACGAACCCATTCAAGATATTCATGTACCCATATTAAATGTATAACTAAGTTAACATCACTTATGATGCTTAAATATATTCTATTATCTAATAAAATATATTTGTTTTTTTTTTCATTATTCATTATTAGCAGTGGCGTACCGAGTTTTTAGTGGCCCCCTGCAAGACTTTTCTTGGGGGCCCCCTGCATAAATTCTCAAAAACAAAAAATGTCATAAATATATTAACAAAAACCATAAAATAAAATAAGAAACAGCTAGTAAAAAAACTTCTTTACCCGGAACTCCCCTCATGTTTTTTTCCATTTATTAGGAATAGTGAAATGTGGCCCAAGTTTAGTACATAGTCACTGTATATATGTGTTACATATACTGTCATATTGGATTCCTACCAGTATTTCACCATTTTCTTTCTACCTATGCCACACTTGACTTTTGAGCATAATAAAATAAATTTAATAAGTGGTTTTTACATTAAGACATACTGCCATTTTGCTGCGTCATATTGAATTCGCTTCAGTTTATCCCATTTTCACATCTAATTTTTCTGCGAAATCAATTGAACAAAATTTTTTTACATTGAGTTTTAAAAAATATTATTTGGCCGCCATTTTGTTTCGGCATCTTAAATTGAAACCCATATTATCAGTCTTCACCTACTCTGTTGGTGCGCAGATACTTCCCTGATATTAATTTTCTAAGTGGTTTTCGTTAACGATCCTCCTGTTATGTTAAAGTGGTGTATTCTTTGGAGTTAGGGTCCAGTAAAAAAACCCTTACTTAAAATGTTTCGCAACTTTACTGTTGCATCTTCAGGACACATTTTTATCCTACATGAAACCCATATTATCAATCTTTACCTACTCCGTTGGTCTGCAGATATTTCCTAACCCCAAATAATACACCACCCTAACAACACAAAACTCGTTAGCAAAACCATTCAGAAACTTAATATGTGGGAAATATCTGCCAACCAACGGAGTAGGTAAAGACTGATAAGTTTTTTTTGTTGCAACACAAGTCAGAATAGCATAATCTAATTGAATAGACCTATTCAAATAGGAAAATGACAAATAGAAAGTTGTAGCACGTAGGATTTTCTTGTTAGAGTTGTAGAACCATATCGAATGTTACGATACTTAATATCTATAGAAAAAATAATTTCAGAAAATTCTTAACCCTGTTTATTGACTATATTTACAGTTTTCGCCTATTAAACATACCATACATCTAAGAGAAAAGCAAACGAGAAAAATATTAACTTAAAACACTAATTAAACTTTATCTTTTCTGTTTATGTGGTGACCTATCTTCTCTCTTCAAAAATCAACAGTAGTCGCCCATCAAGGCTGAATCCCATTGTCCTTGGTACCGAATTTTCATTGTTCTGATATCTTGGTGAAACCTTTCACCCTGCTTGTCACTAACAGCTCCCAAATTTTTAGGAAAAAATGACAGATGGGAATGGAGGAAGTGAATTTTTAATGACATTCTGGCAGCAAGCGCTTTGTAGAGTTCATTAACTAATTGTTCATAATTTTCATCCATATTGTTGCCTAAAAATCCTCTTACTACATTAACAAATGAATTCCATGTGGCCCAATAAAAATGCCTTCTTTTAATTTGGCATCACTTAACTGGGGAAAAACTTGTCTTAGTTACTTAAATCCATGACCATCTTTATTCAAAGTTTTTAAAGAAATACACGGAAAATCTTAATTCAAAATTTAGAAAAGTTGTATTTTTAGACGACACTTGAATATTTTCCAATGGAAGTGGTTCGAAATCTTAGCAGGACGAGTCTGTAAAAAGTGTCAAGAGAAAAAAGGGACGTGGGACGGGAAAACGGTTCATCATTTTGCATGCAGGTTCTTCAACAGGATTTCTCCCAGGTGCAAGTTTACTGTTTTCTTCAACATCCAAAAGTATGGACTACCATGATAATATGAACTGTGAACTGTTTGAAAAGTGATTAAAAGAACAACTGATTCCAAATTTAGATGCTCCAGCTTTAAACATTCTGGACAATGCATCTTATCATTCAAGAATCTTAAATAAACAACCTACTTCATCCTGGAAGAAAAGTGATATTTATGACTGGTTAATAAAACAAAAAAAAAATCCTTTACCCAATATGCTGAAACTAGAACTTTTTTAAATGGCAAAATCTATCAAAAAACCAACAATATATATACCGTAGATGAAATATTACGGGAAAATGGACATGAGGTTTTACGACTGCCGCCATATCATTACAATAGAATTAATATGGGCTGGGGCAAAATCATATTACGAAAAACACGTGAACGATGATCTTACATCAGATGAAGTGCAAATTGTTTGGCAAGCTTCATTAAATTATATTACGCCGGAGTACTGGAAGAAATCTGTGGAACATACGGAGAAATTAATATGGTATTGGTGGAATCGAGAACGAGTTCAAGATGTCGAAATAGCACCAATGATCATGATCATTGCGCCATTTGAAGACGACTCAAAAGATGAGGACTTTTTAAGTGATAATGATATTTTTTAGTCTATAATATTAAAAAGTTTCTGAAGGATTATATTAGTCTTTGACGTGTATAAATCATAAATTGCATTATGAATATCCATTTTTGCATTGTAACTTAATTCTTTCGCCTTTGGATTTTTTCGTGTACATTTCTTAATCTTCTTCGGAAGTAAATTATGTTTTTTTTTTCATTCACAAGTTTCTGTACATTCCTTATACCGATTCTCAGAGCTTTTACCACTGGCTCCTGGATATTAGCCAGTGAATTTTAATTTAAAAATTTTTTCATTAGATTTGACACCATTTTTTTGCTTACTTTTTGTGGGCAATAAATAAATAATTATAGAATACTTGTTCCAATTTTAAAGCCTGTTTAAAATAAGTAAATTTTTTTATTAATTATAAGACAAAATTTGATATATAAAAATCGATAAAATCACTTTACCAGAAACTCGGGGCTAACGAAAAATACAGGCTATATATATATATATATATATATATATATATATATATATATATATATATATATATATATATATATATATATATATATATATATATATATATATATATATATATATATATATATATATATATATATATATATATATATATATATATATATATATATATATATATATATATATATATATATATATATATATATATATATATATATATATATATATATATATATATATATATATATATATATATATATATATATATATATATATATATATATATATATATATATATATATAGCCTGTATTTTTGGCATCTATGGCCCTTAATTTTAGAATGAAATTTGAAGAAATCGGATAAGTAGTTTTTTAGCTATGCCGCGAACAGACAGACTGACGGACACACATACCTAAAGACAGACGAAATTGAGAAAACATGTTTTCCGGCATCTAGGGACCCTTAAACGTAAAGATCTGAAAAAATCTCACGAGGGAAATAATAACTAATTATCTTGTATTATCTTGTTTTTTAACAAAAGTGTATAATATTTTTGCAAAATAAAATTTTTTTGTTATCACAATACAAAAAAACAAGTTTTCTTTGCACAGGGGCGGCCCGCATTTAAATAAATGACACCGTATAAGTATTTTTGTTTTTGCCAACCAAAATTTTTTAACCAAATACATATTTAGCGAATTTTCTTATTTAGTTCCTCGGCATTTAATATATAAAATAATATTAAGTGGCTATCTTAATAATATTGCGTAATATAATAAAAAAAAACTATTTTCTTTCTCCGTGTATATTTGTAAATAGCCCATCGAGAGTTAATAGCTCGATAAAAGCATTACACAACATTTTGGTATTCACTGTGTTTTCTGATTTGATTCATAATGTTGGTGACCTTTGGACCCGCACGATAAGACCGCAATCGACTATATAAAGTATTATTCGCAGTAACAAATACATATATAATACTTAGAAAGGTGTAACCCAAAGTGGTTATTGATATATAGTAGGATTATTAGTAATAAATACGCAAAAACCCTTAAAAAGTAGTAGTGGAAACAGTTATAGCTACTTTAATGCCAGCTATAATTCACGGCGCATAGAGAAGAAAGCAACTTCATTTTGGAGAAGACAAGAAATTATCGATTGGCTAACAACTAAAAATGTTGAGTTTGAACCCAATTTGATAAAGAAAGAATTACTAGCCATAGCAAATTTACACAAAAATCGTTATGTAATGTAATTGTGCTGCACCTACCGCCATATCATTGAGAACTAAATCCTATAGAACTTTTATGGGCTCAAGTGAAAAGATTTGCAGGAAGACAATATATAATATTACATAATATATATGGATAAAATAATAATAATTATTTTATCCATAAGTATATATTATGTATACTTATATATAGTATATATAATTTGTATTCTGTTAAATTAAAATTTCAATAAATTTAAATTCGCACGACTTTGGCGTACCACTTTTAGTGCTTATGAATGGATAACCACAGGCACTTGATAGCAATGAGATCAATGCCAAACTGTGGAAGTGGCATAAAATATTGGTGGGTCACCCTGTAGTCCTTTTGAATACCTAATGGGGTTAATCTATACATTTCTAAAACAGACTATAAACAGCGGTTACCTACCGACTGCGTCAAGGATTGTTCTCTCTGCAGTAAAGCTCATTGAAGATGTCCCGTGCAATCGAATGCGAAACGTCGGAAAGTAATTCTAACTTGACGCGGTCTAAATCGAAGATCCATAATATCTTAATTAAATTTAGCAATAAGGATATAACGATGTCACATAAAAATATTTGAAATGTAAAAATTTTAAAAACGTAATGAAAACAGGATATTACATTTACAAAAATTGGTACCACTGATGTTACAGAGTCTAAACGGATCGCCGTGTTCTAGTGTCAAAAAAGCCCAGTTTAAACATTTATATTTTTAAGAATTTCAGTCAAAAATAATTAACCGAATTATACGGACACCCTGTATATGGATGAATTTTGATACGTTGTGCTACTATCGCTACACCGTATTCAACTAAGCGTGTGTCATGCTGTAGGTAGGCATTGTTTATATATCTATAAACAAGAACGTAGGTTTCATAATTAGGTAAAATTCCTTATACTTCAGTTGCCTCTTACAGGTAGGTAAACGTATTCTCTGAAAACTGAATCATTGCCACAAATGTGCGTCTTTCAAGCGACATTGGCAACACTGGGGCAAGGCATGGCGTCGGCGGTCTGACCGACACATCGAGCAAGCGGTTTTTTCCATCATAACAGCAGATGGACAACGAAAATAATAAAGTTCGAGCTAAATTAAGTCTTCCGTGAAATATTTTTAAAAACAGGCCATTCTATGCAGTTTTGTTCCCCACTCATCATATCCGTCCTTCGAGCAGGATTTTACAAGAAGAACAAGTATTGGATGTTTTTAATCGTGGCACTAAAACAAACAAGTTGGCCGTCTAGAAACAAGCGGCAGTGCGTGCTTCCCTGCTTTTGAGGTCAACACAGTTATAAACTGAATGCAGGCACCGCCCGTCGAAATTCGTAATTTTGGTTTCGTTTTGAGCACACGCTTCGTTAAACTGCGTCGGAGACTTTCGTTCTAGTACCCGAATTGTTTAAAGTTCCGAAATTTGTTGTTAGAAACGTAACAAATTGGAAGCTCAAGTTGTAGTTGAAACCTTAACCAGCGTTTACCTACCGATTGCATCAGGGATTGTTTTGAATCGTAATACAGGTTAGTGCACTTTTCAGTGACGTAATCCGACGTCAGCGTTCCGATTGCGTGAAGTTGTTTACAGCGCTTTGTTTTTAAAAAATGTGTGCTTATTTGTTTACTATATATAGAGCGGGAGCTGAATGGAAGCGAATACGAAAAATATGGTCACTTAATTCTGTCAGTGGATATAAATAAGTTCGAGAAATTGTAAACTTTCATAATTTGAATGTTGCCAGAACCGGAAAGTTATTTCACACCACTTACGCCCGGGTATCAAGGAAAGCTGTATTATAGCCACTGAAAAGTTCTGAAAAAAAACATTATTATTCAAAGAAATATAGAGGAAATGAAGAAATTAACAAAAGACCTAATTTCTCATAAATTTAAGATAATTTATCTAGGTTTTAAAATTATTTACACATTTACCTACATAAAATAAAATTTACACTATGTTTGTATTGTAATCCTGAAAAGTGTTTTAAGTATTGTAGTCGTGAAAAAAGTCTTCATGTCTTAAAGTCCCTGAGGAAAAAACATGTTTTCTCAATTCCTTCGGTCTGGTAAAATATTGTAATGTAGGCAATATTAGGTATTAAAATTTCCGGCGCTTAACTTTAGATCCAAGGAGCACAAATTAGCTGATCAGCTTTTTTGCCTAACAGTTAGCTATAAAAGACACATAAAAACCAGAGATTTGTCAAATTTTGGCAAATGTTTCTTGATTTGTTTTCTAGCCATAAAAGCTCGCTTCAAATTAGATTTTTTGAATCCAAAAGTAAGTTTTTAATGTAGATAGACTATAGCATTATTACTTGGCCAAAAAATATCTTTTATGGAGTAATTAAACCTCCAACTTTTTTTTGTAATATTGGATGGCCAAAAAGTAGAAATATCTGTCAATTTTGTTACCACAACATAACCAGATGTATTCTAGTAAGTTTTGAAGCTAAATTATAGTAAACAAAGCTGTTTAAAATGACAGAATATGGCATTTTTAATCAATAAACATCATGGTCAGAGTTTAATCAACAAGTAGGCATTTTTCCCAAATGCCAACCAAACAAATTTTAGCAAGTGTTTAAGTTTAATTATAGTAATAATAGGTATATAAGAATGCGAGATTATGATATTTTAAGACAACAAAAATTGAGAGGAAAAAATATGGCTTTTATTAACATATTTTTGTTTCAAAATTAAACAAAAATTGGGTAATTTTATTTCGCTTATTTTTGCTTTAATATTTTTCAAAAAATTCATTTTTCAAATTTACGTTTATAACCTATAAAACTATATTTAACCAAACTGAAGATATATTTAGAAAAACGAAATATAAATTATTAACCATACAAAATGTCTAATAAAAGGATCAAATAATCCACCACATATTATTGAAAAACGCCGACTTAGGATAATAGTCGTTTAATTTTGTTACGCTGGTCTCTGGGTCTTAAATCAGCCATTTTTTAGCGAGTTCTAAAGGCCAACCAAGTAGACATTTTTGTTGGCAAAATTTTAGTAAATGTTGCTACATTTTGGCTACATTTGAAAATTATTGCCATTTGATAAATAGTTGCTTACAAAGTGGCCAATTTCAAGTTGTATTTGCTTAAAAAATAGCCCAAAGCTTTTTATGATCCGCCATGAGTCAAATTAAAATTAAACTAATTTCCTAGCAGCCATTACTTGACCACTTTAAACAAACGTATTTTTTTCATGCACGTTTTTTTACGGTATGGACTCTTTAATCTATTTTCTTAGTAAAATACATTTATTAAAAAAAAAAACGATTTGTAGAAAACGAAATTTTTTGTTTCAAGAAGTGGCGCGCGTTTTACATGCCCATCTTAGATTCTTTTAACAGTAAAAGTTCCTGCGCAATTGTTTTTTGTCCCTACTAACCGTCAAATCTAAAATATTTTACACAATAAGTCAGAGTGTACGTATTTCTACGAAACCATGATTTGTTATCTTTGCACTATCTCTACATAATTTGAAACAATTGATGATTTATCATATAAATGAAGAAAAGGCAAAAAATGAGAAATTATTTAGGTCAATTTCGGAAAAAAATGTTACTCAAATTTGGACTAAAAAATAAAAAACTAAAAAAAGCTCGATTTTAATGTCAGAGAGCTAATAAACCCAACCATAAAATCAAAAGAAAGGGTCGTATAATTGCCAATTGGTCATTTTTACCTCATTATGGCCAAATTATTATTCCCCACTTTAGCCATATTTCCGTCTTTATACTGTAATAGAACTGTTCCAGATAGTATAGTCAGTACTTTTATGTGGAACACGGTGTACCTTGTTATTATTTGGTAATTTTTTTGATAGAATAAAAAACTGTCAATTAAAAGTTAAATAAGTGTCAAATACTTATTAAAGAAAAGTGAATTTTTTTTGACTTTACTGATATTTAATAGTATGAAGACGCTGTTCGGCAGTTGGAGCTACATTTGCATGGTTTCCTTAAAGACTATAACATTTTCAAATTTGTGTATAATTATTTAGTTTATAGTAACAGTGAGGCAATTACAAAATTTGGCTAGTTATATAGTTACTGATTTTCACACAGTCTTCTAACACCATTCTGTCGAATAACTCTACGAGTTGGATTTTTCCAAATTTACATATCATACACTTTATAAAAGAAAGTTAATAGAATCCTTATTAATAGGGTGTTACTATTGAAAGTGACATATTTTAAATATATAATCAGTTTTAGTTAATAAGGTACTGGCCTTCTTTATTAATGAAAATAACAATTTTTCCATTTACAATAAAATATTCTGTTTTTTTGGGTTCTTCTTTCAGTCCATTTCACTCACATGAATTATGATGAACATATTTACTCTCTTCTTTCTTGTAACATATCAATTTAACACTTTGAGAACACTTGAACTATTAGAAAGTTTCAGTTTACATAACTTTTTGTTTTCATATTGTTACAGTTAGATTGTCATATATGTTTGTCAGTACATACGGCAGTAAAATTCAGTAAAATAAATCTTGGCTTGACACTTTTTCATTTTTTTGGTATTATAATTTTTGTGATATCTAAGTCATTTTAATCTAATTTATAATTAAAAACACTCTTTTATACTATATTCCGGCTTACATTTACCATTGATACCTAAGTTACAGAAATAATGCTAGTTTCAGAAATGTCTTGTAACAAATAGCCGGAAGCAAAAGTACAAAATTAGAACCTTATGTGAATTTACTTTATTTTTGGTAGAGCCAATGTAATATACTTGCATATTGTACTGGATTATCATATAATTACTGTTTATATATAAAATTCACTTTAAGATCTTTCAATTAATAGGAATTAACATTTTTAATATGCTGTGACTCGAAGACTAGGTCAACAATCATATAAGACTAACAAATGAAGATAAAATCTAAGTGACATATGTTTCTGATAAGATAATCTAATAGAACATTCAAAAATCTACCTGTATATAGTTTTCTTGCGTTAATATTCTAAGATTCCATTTGTTTATATCAGTTAGTTCAGAAGAATTTTGTTGTTTACATGTCAAATTAGCATATCACATTTTGTTTGGAAATTTCACAAGCACCCAAATTTAAACACAAATGTTTTTTTAATAACTTGGTTCACTATTTTGAATTAATTAGTAAGGTAAATTTGTTCATTATTATATATTTCAAAATCTACAAGATTTGCTTTGTTATTGTTTATCAGTTGTCAGATTTTTACACGGGGTTATGATAGGTCAGTTCAAAACCACATGCTTTCAATCGATAGAATAATGCAGTCGAAATAAGTATAGAAATGGAAGTATTCTCTCTCTTTTTCTTTCTTATTATAAGTCCTATTGATTTGACGTATCGGCGAGCTAATATTACTAATTTAGATGGTTATTCTTTGGTTGGACAAAATACAGGGTAGCTTGGATTAGTTGAGGAGTAATATATATTTTCATCTCTCTTCCAATACCATGGATATAAGGCTATTTTTGTTATAAACCGAACTGGAATTTGACAAGTTAATATTTAATTTAGGGGATTTATTGTACCAACATTATTTTGTTGATACTGAGAAAAGTTGTTTTTTTCTAATAGTGTTTTGGAATGTAGAAAAGGATATGTTGATTTACCGTGTTTGGTAATATTGTGTGATGGAAACCATTTCGGATACGTGAGAAGGGCCAAGAAAAAGATCTTTCTTTTTAGCACCAAGTCTCATAAACGACGGAAGTGTCGGATGTTCTGAATTTTTTTTTTTTTTTGATAACTAATTTCCATCCCAAATGGGAGATTAGAAGGATCCGATTTGACGAAGTGAAGTTGAATATTATGGTTTAGTAAATTTTGGGTTTCAACTTTACGGCCTATATGGCGATTTTGTCTTAATTACTTCCACGTGCCACTAACATCGGTCATCTTAATATTGGTGCTCATCAAGCAATTTTTTTTTGGTACCCTCGTAGCTACAATGAGGTAAGAATTTTGTATTATATTCTCGTATATATTGTGTGCTGTTTTGTCTGTCTGGAATTATATTCCAAACTTTGTTGTAGAGATTTTTCTACATGGGGCAATTCTTGTTTCAGGGTTTTTGTATAAAGTTGAACCTTTGAAGTTCATTGGGATTATTTTGGAGCTTTAAAGACAAACCATTAGCAAGGTTTGGTATGGTTTCCTAACTGCTAGTTATTTATGGAATGGGAACTTATCTTTTGATGGAATAGACATGATGTCTTGGATAAGGTCTACGTAGCGGAGCTGTAGGACATAGTGATCACTGAGGAACACTTGGATGTTACCTGCCTTACCATCTTTTACAGCCTACACTAGGGAATAGAGTATTCAGCTAAGTAGTAGTATAATATTTGGAAACTTAACATATAGTACTATTTCTGTTAATCAAACTGTTTATCCATATTAATTTAATTACTGGTGTCACCTTGTCTAGCATATAGCATACTGTACAGAATTTCCGTAAGGTGAAACGCAGCCGGCTTCGTAGCGCTACATAATTACTGCTGATTTATTAGTAATATCTAAGACATTCAAATCTATGTAATAGACCTTTTATAGATATTTATTGTGCTGCCACTCAGCGTGTGGCTAATCAAAATGTATTTTTTTTAATACTTAACCCTAATCATTATCATTTGTAACATAACTATTTGTTTTAACTAGAATTAAACTTCAATCATTTAAGGGGAGGAAAGAAACTTATTGGGATTTCAGTTAGTGTAACCTTACAATAAATTTAAACTCTTGTTAGGGAAAACTTAATTCCTTCACTTCTTGTTGGGATGCTATTAAGCTCCCTAGTGGATGGAATTGAGTTAACAATCTTTTTTTTTTGTTCAGTACATTTTCCTTTTTTTTTTTGGGGATAAGTCACTGATTTTTTTTTGTGAATTAAACAATAAAAGTCATTTGTTTCCAACGTGTTGATTTTCAGTTGATCAAGATAAGTCTTTACCTAATGATACTGGTTAGATCCAATGCAACTTTTTTTTTCCAAGTTTTATTTAACTTAAATTAAAACTTTGTGGCGTTCAACTTAAATATTACGTCTAAAGTAAGAGATTGTGATATAGAAGTATTGGTAGAGTAACGAGAAAGAAGAATCCGAACCTACCCGACTAGAGCTAGCAATAGTCATCATTAAGAGATATTATACTACTAGTGGCGCCAGCAGTGGACTCCACTGTAATTATTATTTTATTTTATGGCATTAGGATGGCATAAGTCTGAAGTAAGGAAGAATGATGGAGGGGAATGTCAAAATTCTTCGAATTTTCCGGAGCTGCTTTTCTCGCCCTTTCTATTGACTCTCCTTAGAGATGCAACATGTGTCCGACTTTATAAAAGTGCCTTAATGGACCAATTTTTTTAAGTACTGTGAGTATGTCGGAGTAATTTCTTTTAAAGTGCAGTGCTGTTGAAAGCCTAAGGCCTATTTATGGACATCATCTGGCCCTAAATTTTGGTCCCGTTTTGTTTGGTTCCATATTTGATTAACCACGCGGTAAGTCGATTTTCAAATTAGTTTCCTGCTGTGAGCTAAATCGCAATTATCTTTTATAAACAGAATGGCGTCCTGAATTTTGTTTTGGCTCTCGGTCCTCGAGAAGCCTTTCTAGATGTCTGGAATTTCCCTTTGTTGGTGACCGTTGACGTCGAAGGAGCCCTCTAGATGACTAGAGGTAAGGCAATGTCTTTGAATAGTTTTGTTGTAAATAACTTGTTTTTGCACATTCCGTGTCGAGTTTATTTTAAGAGAAACAATCGTTCGTAGGGTTTCAGGTTAAGAATTCAAGATATGGTTTTGGGAAATAGTTACAAGTTTATGGTGTAATTTTTGGGGTACATAAGTACACAAAGTTCTACAATGGTTTTGGAGTTCCTTCCTGTAAGAGTACGAGGAATTAATTTTTAATTTTTATATTTATATATTTTATATAAGGTAGCAGAAAGGAAGTAAGTAACCTATTTTTTGTAAAACAGCCTTGGCGAAATACTTTTTTTTTTATAACTTTTTCCTTGCGGCAGTGTGGTAAAAGAAAATTCATGAATTTTTGATTTTCCTGTGCGCTTTTTAATTTAATTTTCATATTTACATATTTGTGTCATGACATTTGGCCAGATGTTCACAGGTTGATGATATAATGGTAATAACGTTCTATCACATTTCACATATTAGATATATTTTATATATGTTTTACATTTTCTTGATTTATTTTTTTATATCTTAATGTCAATGGAATTTTTGAATGTAAGCTAAATTTCACATGTCAAAAATTATTTTATAAAACAACTCTTAAAAAAAAAGAAACAAAAGATCAAGGTGATCATTAAAATTTGACAGTCTGCACTTTATATAGTGTTTTATTGAAAAGCCCTCCAAATCTTTATTTTGTCTGCATTTAAATATCAATATAGATTTCTTCCTAATTGAGTCACAGTCAATTAGGTGGCGTTCATTTTAATTTCGTAAGGTATACCCGAGAACCTGCAACCTACAGCTCTCCGAAAAGATGACTGGCTGCCGTTCGCATGTATTGGTAAATTTATAGGGACTTAAGACTCTGACATAGACTTTGCGTTTCGCTGAGGGTACAAGTAACATTGTCGTATTTCACAGCCAAATTGTAAATAGTCAACTTGGCTGATTTTTTTTCCATAAATATGTTTGATCTACAGTCCTCTAGCAATGTATATTCAAATTATCACATGTACTAGTAACTAAGTATATTTGAACTGAAACCCAGGATGTGTTTTTATACTTGATGGTAGATCCTCCAGAGGCACCATAATTCCACCAAAGCGTTTTTATATTTATGCCCCCATAAATTAAAAATTTCAACCTGCTTTGGGGGATATGGTTGATTTGGTGGACGATTAAGGAAGTAAGAGAAATGTCAAAACAAAGGCAATTTATCAACAAATTATTAAATTTTTTTCTTAATTCGCTGTGAGTTGTACACAATTTCTTTTGTAGCAATAGAATTTATAATAAGTTTTGCAAAAAAAAAACGAAATTGTGACACAGCACTGGTTGATTTTGAATGATGTCATCCCACCACATCTCCAATCCACCACAACAAAGTGGTGAATACAAAAACGCACCCCTATTTTAAAAGCTCTTTTGAAGCGGTTCCCGTTATCGGAATTGAGTGAGATTGGTATACATACATAAAAACGATGACAATACATTATTATCGTGTGATATCGTGAATGTCTTATAAAAAATAATGCTAAAATTTACGAAACAGTACCCGTTATTGGAATTGACTGAGATTTGGTATACCTCATAACAGTACAATATTACGGGGTCCAATCGTGAACGTCTTATACAGGGTACGTAAAAATAATGCTATAAAGTACAAATTAAAATAAATGTAAATTTTTTTTTTAAAAGGGCTGTTAATTATAAACTATTGAACTGAAAAGTAAAAAATAATTAAACACAAAACTTTTGAAAATGTGAATATTTTCTTGAAAGCTTTGGGTGTGAGATGTCATCACATTTGAAATAAAGCCTCAAGCTTCTAAGAAAGCATTCAAATTTTTGAAGGTTCTGTGTTTATGTAAATTTCATTATTTTTTACTCTTTAGTTCACTAGTTCCTAATAAAAAAAGCTTTTTTAAAAAACTATTTTCTTACATTTATTTTATTTTTAGAAATTAATTTATGTCTAAGTGAGTTGTTCAAATTTGTTCGTTTCTCGAAATTGTCTGCGACCATAAATCCACACCCAAAACAAGTAAGTGAGCTGTTAGCAGAATCGGGCTTCTTAGGCATTGTTTTTTGTTTCCTAGCCGACTGGTTCAGTAGGTACATCCAGTCAATGAGTGCAATGCAGTCAATACATTGCAAAGATCTTCGCCCAGGGGCACATGGATTGGGTTGTTTCATGACATACTGGGTAATTTAAAATTTGTATTGGCTCTACGAATAATAATTATGAATTATGATGTATTTTCGCTTCAATGGAATATATGGAAGACATACTGAAATCGGCTTCAAAATGATTAGCTCTCAGCTCTATAATTGTAGAAAAATTATAACTCTGTAATTTAAAACATTACGTGCTATTATCAAATCCACCGCAAAGATAAAACTCATAGTCTCCATTTACTCGTGCATATGTAAAAGTTTGTGTCAAGAGACATTTTATTAATTGTAATTTATTTTCAGAACTTCCAAAAAATTTTTGCTATTGCAACTTATTTAATATTTTGTCTTTTGCTAGGTAAATATGATGCCAAAAACTTAAATGAAGGACTATTATTTTCGAGTAAAGAATGCTTAAGATAATTTCAACTAAGGTATTTAAAATATTTATTCTTTTAATGCAGAACATTAAGATAATATCATAATTAGTTTTCTACTAAGGAATTTTCAATCAAACACATTAAATAATGATACTCCAAAAAATAATATTATCCATTGTTCTCTACACTGACCGGCACTAGAAACGGTCATCTTAAAATTTTGATGAATTTTAAAGTTCATTATATTTTTTTCTAGTGGGCCGATTTTAATGTTTTTTTAGCAGTTTGTAAATTTAAACCAGATGATGACTAACACCGGGTATTACGTCCTAGAGTTTCAATGACAGCATGTATTCGTCTCGGCATACTTTCCACTAAATGTCGTATATCCCATTGTTCTAGCAATGCCCTTCGCAACTCATCCAATGTTCCAGGGGCGGGTACTAAACTTCTAATTTTCCTACCGAGCATATCCCAGACCTGCTCGATAGGGTTTAGATCTGGGCTGTGCGGTGGTCAATCCATTTGTGGGATGTTGGGATCATCGAATATATATATGTACATATATATATATATATATATATATATATATATATATATATATATATATATATATATATATATATATATATATATATATATATATATACCGGGTGTCAACGATATCGTTTTACACGATGCCATTCATTTGCTTTTTAGGTTAGGATATTTATATTTGGGTTAACGAAATATGGTATTAAGACACATATTTTTCATGAAAAAACAATTGAATATTACTGCCAGTTTTTCCGATATCAGAACCAAGTTAAGAATTTCAAATGGAACCCTGTATATTATTTTACATAGTTTGACAGAGCTTAGAATTAACTTTTCAATGACATATCACACGTTATATTTTTTTTTCAAAATGGCGGACCAGGAAGCGCTTTTTCAAAATTCAATATGGCGGTCGTTTCCCGATACCGATGAAATTTTTGTTTAACAAATTATTAAAATATTAAACAAAATGGGGTTTTCAATGGATTTTAATCAAATTTAAAATCAAATTTTTAATTTATAACAAAATGGGATAAGTTTAATTTTTTCTTTAAAATGTGAACTTTTTCTTAAATTTTCTCAAAGATTTTAAATAGAAAGTTGTATTTATTAAATATTAGTATTAAAGTATATCTTATTAGCTACACGAAACCGCATAACAAGCCGTATTTTTGCTTTTTGTTTCAGAAAAAATCGACAAAACCTTGCCGATACACATTTTTCCTAATACATAACATGAAACAAACACACATATTATTAATCAGAAAATCCTGGAATATTTTTTATTGTTTATTGATAAGTAATTTTGTATTATTTTGACATTTTGTGACTGTTGTCTTATTTTAGGAAAGCGAGAAAAAATCACAAATAGTATTAATTTTATTTTACCAGTAGATACGGTGCAGTAACATGAAAGATGACTTAACTAAGATAAGTAGGTCTTGGAAACAATTGCATAGGGATGCCATTATAATTTTCATTAGATTTAACCAGAAACGTCAAAAGTACTGTTTTGTATCGACATTTCTGATAACTTTCGTTACATTTTTACACTGAGAAAAACAAAAAACAAAAACAAAACCGCATAACAAACCGTATTTTTGCTTTTTGTTTGAGAAAAAATTGACGAAACTCTGCCGATATACATTTTTCGTAATACATAACATGAAACACACACACACCCACACACACATATTATTAATCAGTAAATTTCGGAATATTTTTTATTGATAAGCAATTTTGTATTATTTTGACATTTTATGATTTTTGCTGTCTTATTTTAGGAAATCGAGAAAAATTCACAAGTAGTATTAATTTTATTTTACCGGTAGGCTTTCGGTTTTTCCGGAAATACCTAGACCTAAGTCAAGAAGTTTAAAAAGAACCCTGTATATTTTTTCACACAGTTTGATAGAACTTAGAGTTCTTGGCATAGTGTAACTCTCTCAACATTTTCCGTGAGCAGGTTTCGTAAATGCTGTTCTGAGATACCCTCAACGGCTCGTCTTATTCTATTTTCTAACATTTCCAACGATATTACAGGAGTTGCATACACTTTTTCTTTCAGATGACCCCATATAGAAAAATCAAGCGGGGTTAGGTCAGGCGACCTCGCTGGCCATCGAATTGGTCCATTAGTTCCCAACCAGTTCTCACCAAATCGTTCGTTCAAGTAATTTGCAACAATTCTTGAATTATGAGCAGGGGCGCCATCTTGTTGGTAAACTAAATCATCATTTTGCTGCAAATTATTTATAAAATGTTCAATTTCATTTTCGAGAAAGTCCAAATACATCTCGCCAGTTAAAGGCTGATGGAATAATGGACCAATAACGCTTAGTCCTACAACGCCTAACCAAACATTAACTCCAAAACGTTCCTGGAAGGCACCTTCTCTTACTAATCTTTGATTTTCCTTTGCCCAATAACGAAAATTATTTCTATTAAACATCCCTAGATTAGTAAACCTTGATTCGTCCGAAAAAATAATCTTATGATGAAACACAGGACTTATTCTATAATTATCTAAAAACCAATTGCAATAAATAAGTCGTCTTTGGAAGTCATTTTCAAATAGGTGGTGGTGAATTTGATACTTAAACGATTTAAATCCGTGTTTCTTTAAAATTTTTCTGGCGCTTTCATGGGACGTATTGCACTGTTTGCCTAATTCACGAAGGGAAGCTATGCGGTCATACTCGATGTAAGCTAAAACGTTTGTTTCCACTTCTTCGCTTACTACGAAACCATCATTCCCATTAGCATGGACACCACCATTATTTTCATTTTTTAAATGTACTAGCCAAGGATAATATGCATGTGAAGGAGCATCACGATTCGGAAAGCGTTCCTGGTATAATCTCTCTGTGTCCCTTGAATTTTTGCCCATTCCCCATAAATAAGGAGCATGTCAATTTGATGTTCTCTTGAATAAACCATAATATTTATTTTTAAAACTAACTAGAACCACTTCTCAGTGTAAAAATGTAACGAAAGTTATCAGAAATGTCGATACAAAACAGTACTTTTGACGTTTCTGGTTAAATCTAATGAAAATTATAATGGCATCCCTATGCAATTGTTTCCAAGGCCTACTTATCTTAGTTAAGTCATCTTTCATGTTACTGCACCGTATCTACCGGTAAAATAAAATTAATACTACTTGTGATTTTTTCTCGCTTTCCTAAAATAAGACAACAGTCATAAAATGTCAAAATAATACAAAATTACTTATCAATAAACAATAAAAAATATTCCAGGATTTTCTGATTAATAATATGTGTGTGTTTGTTTCATGTTATGTATTAGGAAAAATGTATATCGGCAAGGTTTTGTCAATTTTTTCTGAAACAAAAAGCAAAAATACGTCTTGTTATGCGGTTTCGTGTAGCTAATAAGATATACTTTAATACTAATATTTAATAAATACAACTTTCTATGTAAAATCTTTGAGAAAATTTAAGAAAAAGTTCACATTTTAGAGAAAAAATTAAACTTATCCCATTTTGTGATAAATTAAAAATTTGATTTTAAATTTGATTAAAATCCATTGAAAACCCGATTTTGTTTAATATTTTAATAATTTGTTAAACAAAAATTTCATCGGTATCGGGAAACGACCGCCATATTGAATTTTGAAAAAGCGCTTCCTGGTCCGCCATTTTGAAAAAAAATATAACGTGTGATATGTCATTGAAAAGGTAATTCTAAGCTCTATCAAACTATGTAAAATAATATACAGGGTTCCATTTGAAATTCTTAACTTGGTTCTGATATCGGAAAAACTGGCAGTAATATTCAATTGTTTTTTCATGAAAAATATGTGTCTTAATACCATATTTTGTTAACCCATGGATTGGATTTCACACAATTGTGGATGTTTTTGTTTCTGTGGGTGTCCGGGTCTCAGCCAAGGACACTCACAGTTGTCAGTGCGGGAAGATTATTTGCCTGATTATTGCAACCGTACCCAATATTGTTGCTTTTTGCATCCACAGAATGGCTGTGTCGGGTAGGTCGAGTTCTTCCAGGTGTCTGATGGTATTGACGTGTACGAGCCAATTAGTGCTAATTATTAAAGGCATAATTTTGACGCTATCGAGATCCCACATGAGTTTCATTTCTATCGCAAGGGCTGTATAATTATTTACTTTTGTCGTGTATGTTTGCGACATGTTGTGATCCAGAGGCACAGCAAAGTCTATGATTACCGCAGTTTTGTCCGCTTTGTTCCACATTACTCCGTCCGACCGGTTGTGTTCCACTGTCCTGTCAGTTATTATGGGAATGTCCCAGTAAATTTTTGCTTGGTCATTCTCGGTTATAGGTCGTGGTGTGTATCTGTGGTGTTCTACAAAATCCATTAAGATTCCCCACTTGAGGCCAAGTAATTGATGAACAACTTTTCCCATGTTGTTATGCCTCTCTAGATACCTAGTGGAGGCTAGTGGTGTGCATCCCCCTGACAGGTGTTGCACAGTTTCCTCGGCCGCGTTACATACTCTGCATTTTGTGTTGTCCACTTGCTGCTTCATGATGAACCGTGCGTAATTTCTGGTTGGAACAACTTGATCTTGTATAGCCAGTAGAGCCCCTTCCGTTTCTGGGAAAAGATATCCCGAAGTAAGGTAAGTATTGGATTTGGTTTTATCCACTTCAGGTCGGTGCAGGCTTGAATAGAATCTTCCGTGAAGAGCTTTACTTCGCCAACTAGCTCTTAGATTCTCCTGTTGGCTTTCTTCCCTTTCAGGTTCTTCGAGGTTTGCAAGATTGAGCGTGGTGTATTCTCTATCCCAGACCACGATCCACCGGTGGAATGATGAGTTATTTGTCAGGAAGTACCTTGTTAATTTATTTTTCTCCTTCAGAGTGACGGTTTCTATGCTCGCTAATCCGCGTCCCCCCTCTCTTCTGGGTAAGTACAGTCTCTCTGTTGCCGAGTTGGGGTGCAGCATACCACGCTTGGTGAAGAGTGTTCGCACTTGGCGGTCTAATCGTTGGAGATCTGTTTTAGACCATTTAAGGATTCCAGCAGTGTAAGTAAGCGAAGGTATTGCCCAAGCGTTTATGGCTGTTATCTTATTTTTGGCATTTAACTCTCTTTTTCTGCTACATCTTTGTTTTCTTTTTGCCTTATTTCAAACGACTGCTGTATTCCCAGATACCGGTAAGTATTATCCGCTCCCAGGTTTTGAATCTCTGTTTCATCAACAAGAGTGACACTGCCCTCTCCTACCAATTTTCCTGGCTTGATATGAATTGTTGCACATTTTTCAAGCCCAAAATTCATTCGTATGTCAGAACTGATGTTTTTGATTATGTCCAACTCACCTATTAGTTGTTGTGGTCCTCTAGAGTAAAGCTTGAGGTCATCCATGTAAAAGAGGTGTGTGAGTTTGGCCTGATCGTCTAGTGAATATCCATATGAACTCCGGTTGAGCATTCTACTAAGGGGATTCAGCGCAAGGCAAAACCAAGCTGGGCTTAAGCTATCGCCCTGAAATATCCCTCTCCTGATGGTGATTTTTCTAGTGCGGTAGGATGTATCTCCCTTGACAGATAGTGCCGTGCGCCAAGTAGTCATAAGGTGTCGCAGGAGTCCCGTCACATGCGCATCTATTTTATAAATATGTAGGATCTCTAGCAGCCAAGAGTGCGGCACCGAGTCGAATGCCTTCTGATAGTCAATCCAGGCCATTGATAAGTTCTTGAGTCTCTTTTTTGCCTGTTTAGTGGTGACGTTGGCAATTATTAAAAGCTCCTTGCAACCTCTGGCCTTTCTTTTACACCCGTTCTGTTCCCAGGCAAGGATATTGTTGCTCTTGATGTGTGCATTTATTTTTGACCCCAATATGGAGGTAATTATCTTGTATGCAGATGGTAGGCAGGTGATCGGCCTATAGTTTTTGGAATTCATTAGACTACCTTTTTTTGGCAGCATGTGTGTAACTCCTAGAGTGAAGTATCCAGGTACCTTTGTTGGATCTATAATGGCCTCTTGTATCAGCTGTGCCAGTATAGAATGTGCTTCTGTAAACATCTTCCACCAAAAATTGTGTATACCATCTGTGCCCGGCGAGGTCCAGCTTTTTAGCCTTTTCACGGTCTCTGATATGTCTTGTTCATTGACATGGACCAGCTGCATTTGGGGTGTATGCCGGTTGTCTTCTTTCTCGGCTTCTATCCAGTGGGCCTCTGAGTCGTGCTCCACTTTCTGCGACCAGATGCGTTCCCAGAAGTCAATCATGGCGGCTTCGGGTGGAACATCGTTATTTCGTTCTTTTTTCTCAGTTTCTAAGTTACGGTAGAAAAGTTGGTTCTGTTTGTACCTGAGTGTTCTTTTATGATACTTTTTCATCCTGGTCCCCAGTGCCGCAATTTTTTGTTTCAGCTGCTCGTTATGCACTCTTAGTTTGTCCCTGAAACTTGGCTCAGTGTTATGTTGGCCCTTTTTGCTTATAGCCTCGTTTTTCTGCCCACCTTTCGGCTGTGTTCTGGATTTTTTAAGTAATTGTCCAAGACTCCTATTTTCGGAAATTTGTTATCTTGGTTTCTAGTCTTTTCTCCCATGGTGGCTTACCTGGCTGTTTATTTGTCGTTTTGTGCGTTGATTTGCAGTGCATCGCGGTGACTACAACTGCCGCACTATAGATTTTGTGGCAAAGAGTTTCTAGATCTTCCGATGCCTTAAATGTTTCTGCCAGTGCAAAATTAGTGGCTGCCACTGTTTTTCTCGTGGCCGTGGTTAGCTTAAGCCTGGGTATTGCTGGTCTCGCATCCATTTCAACTCCTGCGTATTGTTGGTCTAGCTCCTGAAACATTGCTCTTATTTCAGCGTGCCCCTGTCTATGTATCTCCCGAGTCGGGCGCGCAGCGTTCTGTTGGGGGCTGCCAATTACTGCCTGAGTAGGGTTGTGGCCGGCCTGAAGTGATCTGCGGATTATCACTGGTCTCATTCTATTCGGGTCCCTGACAGCATTCAACTTCATCACTTCCAGTTCATCCTGCGATAGTAGTTTTCGTGATTTAATGTTGCTGATCTGGGCGGCTAAATGTTGTGCTGTATGTGTCGACGCGGGATAAGCTTCCCTCCATCGTTCCAGTAATTGGGCTCTGTATCGGTTCCTTTTAATCTCCCCCTCAGTGACTTGGAAGTAAGCATTCATGAGATTAATATTCATCTCTCGTGTTCAATGCTGCCTCCCCCTTCTTCGGATGTTAGCGGGACTTTCTGGAGAAGATCGTCGCCGATCTTCTGTTGGTGGGTCCAAGCTATGATCCTGGGTGTCTTGAGTAGGGTTGCCAGGCCTTGTGGTTTCATTTCGCAGAGAGGTGCCACTCGCTTCACGCTCTGCTGCTAGGGGCTGGGCTGGTCTTCCCCCAAGTGCAGTCCCAACACTGGGGGCGTTTTCCGAGGCTTCGTTTGTTGAATCGAAAGCGCAAGGGTTCCACAACACGGGGGGTGCTAATGTATATATATAAGTTCCGGGTAAAGGAAATTTACTGATTTTTTTGTCAAATATTGGTAAAAACATATCTTCAGTAACCATCTTTGTATCATATTCATTTTCGCCTTCGTACTGTTGAATAAATTATTGTTTTAGGTATGTTTTAACCTGAATCTGTATATGGAAAAGCGAACAAGTCTGAAGTGGTCATGACCGCAATTTAAAAAGTGGCTCGCTATTTAAATAATAACGATTTAGACCTCGTCGAAATTCCTCAGCATATAAAGTTTTAAAATTACACCTGAAAACTAGATAAACATTTTTTGTATAAGAATAAAACCGACTTAAGAGAAAAAGCACTAAAATGAAAAAATAATAATTTTTGACTTTATGAAGTTGGCGTCAAACTAATTTTTAATTAAAAATCTGATGTCTCTTGGGATTAGACCGTGTAATAGAATCACATTCCGACGTTTCGCCTTCGACTGCACGAGGCATCTTCAGGGATCTTTACTTCACGAGAACACACATTCTGTGTTAGCGATCTCGCTAAGTAAAGATCCCTGAAAATGCCTCGTGAAATCGAATTCGAAACGTCGGAAATTGATTCCATTATGACAAAAATTTTCTTTAAAATTTCACAGTTACCTTTCATATCATATTGCATGTTGTATGTCGTATACAGGACATCAAAAAATTGATTTTTTAAATTATCGTAACAATAAAAGTTTTGTCCTTCCTGGGTTTTATTATCGTTATATTATAAGTTTCCATTTAAATAAAATTATTTGTGTATCTGATGACCACCTTTTACTTATACAAAAAATGTTAGTCTTTTAACTCAGTTATCTCATTAAGAATGTCGATTTATCGGCTTCTGACCATGGAAAAAAAATCGAAAATGTTGTTGTTGTTAAAATGAAATCGAACTTGGAATCCCTTCACAAACGGCTGGATATGTATAATGTCACATGCAGGCGGTATCGAAAGAATAATTTATCTTGTCCTTCTTGGGCGCTATTCAAGATGTAACGTCCGAAGAAGCTTCGGTGTAGCGAAACATTTTACGCGTTATTAAAAAATATAGTGGAAGTGTTTGTAAAAAATAAATTTGTTTTTACATTTTACATAATTTTATTATGGATTTTCACCGAATATCGGCTGACACAACCGTATTTAAATTATCTTTTTATACTTATAGCTAAAAATGATTACAATACTACTTATACTACTTATAGCTAAACTACTTATAGCTAAAAATGATTACAATCCGGCCCTCTCAACTATTTTTGTTTGTTCATTACCAAGCTCTTGCCTAGACACTCAGGTCGACTTAGGTAGTTTTATTGCAGTCATTAAGTTAAAACTATGTCTTGTGAAATTTACTATACCTATTTTCTCTGTTTATCTTATGAACCCCTGTTTTACTGTCACCGTCGCCTGGACTATATCACTGTTTCCAACCGGGACATCAAGATCAATAAACACCATTGAAATTATGAACTTGAATAGTCTATTTCCCGAGTCACTTTTGAGATACGTTAAATACAAATATGGTCTTCTGAATTAAATGAAGTAGTGGTAAAATTTGTATCTAATAAAGAACGAAATTCCATATTAATTAAAAAAAAACGTGATTTTCGCGGAACTTTTTAAAAAATATTTGATATTTTGAACTCACATAGGTGCGGGTGTATTCTCGTTTGCTTAGGCAGCAAGTGTGCGGCTTTTCCACCAGGCAGCGCCTTAAACACTTTATTTAAATTTCGTTTTTCCGTGTGGAAGATAAAAAAGTTTTTTTGGTCCCCCGATATATATATATATATATATATATATATATATATATATATATATATATATATTTTTATAGTCGTATTCTGTGTAAAATTCCCTTTCCAATGATCTATCACAAGTTATATTTTTCTTCCAAAATGGCGGCATTAAAACACGTTTTCTGAAAAACCTTAAATTCATCATATAACATATAAAACAAAAGACAGTGTCAAACTTCTCAGGTGACCTGATTAAAATGAAACTTTTTAGGTTAGAAAAAACATGAAAGTATGTTATTGTGTTTTTTCATTTCGCAAAAAAAATAAAAATTTCTACTTAATATAAATTTTCTGCCAAAATTTAAATTGGACCTTGTATATTTTATTTATCTGTTTAATTTCACACTAAATTACGTTTACAATAATGTGCCACAAGTTAATCGTTTTGTCGTTAAATTACAACAATATTTCGATTTTTCTTCCGAGCTACATAATTTTGTATCGGGGAAAATACTAAATGAAAATTTACTATTTTTATTAGTTCTCCATTTTTTACCCATACCTGTATAAGCAGTGTTAGCGTCTTATATTCCAGTTTATAGAAATTAGTAAACTGACCATTTTATTTTTATAAAAACGTGACAGTTGATTAATATAAGCATTTTAAAATAATTTTCGCTTATATTAATTTTAAGTTTAATTGTTTCTAGATGGTTGCTTACCATCGTTCAACGTAAGTGCAGCTTAAATCGCATACATTGAGAAAAAGTATAGGCTATGAAAAACAAAATAGCATAACACGGCCATCATTATCTGGTTATTGGTAGTTGTAGTATGCGATTTAATGCAATTGTTTTTTTTGGTATTTTTCTCCGTGAAACATATATATATATATATATATATATATATATATATATATATATATATATATATATATTGCTTGATGTCCTTTGGTTAAACTTGACATTCTGATTTTAAAATACGGGTCTTATGCGTACTTAAATAAGTAATACAATTTCGATTGCACATTGCCACGACATATTATAAACATTTTTTTTTTCACCTTTCTTACTATTATTTTTAATTGATAATTCAAGTTGACATTTTAACCATAAATCTCGTCCATGTATCAATTTGCGATGTTTCAATCAATTTTTTTCATTATTATATTTCGTACGCGCTCTGTATAATACATCTGATTATAAAACTTTACATTTTACATTAAAATACAAATTTTATCCACACGCATATGAAAACGTATATCAAAAGTGGCGCCTGCCGCTTTTTGCATTAATGTTTAATAGACAAAGCCATATTTCTTTTATACAGGGTGTTCCTTAATGACATGCTAATATTTAAGGGGGTGATTCTTGGACCCATTTTAAGAAAAAATCTTCATATGAACTGATGTCCTAAACGTCTTAACTTTTGAGATACAGGGTGCTAAAGTTTTCAGAAAAAAAATTATTTTTTTTAATAACTGTGATACTACTGTAGATATCTTTATGAAATTTGGTACACGTGTTCTATGCATCAAGATGCATTTTCTAATGTACAAGCAATTTTATTCTTTTTACCAGTGGCGTCCGTACGCGTTTTGCTTAGAATATTTTTGGAGAAAAAAATGGTACGCCACTGCTTTATCTTAAAATAAAAATTGTTTGTGGAATTCTCATTCATTTTTGAGCAAATTCGATCTCTTGATTTTCTTTCGGCCGACGCATAGTTTTCGCTTAAAAAAATATAAATCGTTTTACTTCAGGGTCAAATCGTTAAAAATCTGATAGGGTGACTGTTGTGTGGAAATCGCTTATTTATCGGGTGAAAGAAAATTATGACTTCGAATGTGTTCATAAACGAAAAAGTTTTCTCGTCTGATGGTCCGTTCTTGATTAAATAATTGAGTTAAAATTGCTTCATAATATCTCAATACCAACTAATAATAATTTTTAAACCCATAAATCTAGTAGTCCTGGAATAAATTACGTTTTTACAAACGTCGATGTCAAATGATTTAAAGTAAGCTGTTGGTGTTCAAAACCATCTCAGTGTGTCATCTCTTTGGTTTTTAGTGTTTCATTGAAGTTATTGAAGTTATTTTCGCCGTTTTTTCGAATAATATCATTAAATATGGTAAATTATACGAATGCGGAAATGGCGGCAATGCATTACGCATATGGCCTCGCAGATGGTAATGCAACAGAAGCCAGACGCATTTATCAGGAAAGATATCCTAATCGTGCCTTGCCAGATAGCCGAACCTTTTCGAATATTCATCGCCGACTTAGCGAAACAGGTAGTTTCAAGGTACTTCGGAAAGCAGACCTCGAACTGTCAGAACACCTGAAGTTGAGGAAGCGGTGCTGCAAGAAATCGACGAACATCGAACATCCTGAGACGAGTACGAGGAAGATCGCTAGAGCTTTGAATATTTGTCACCAAATTGTTTGGCGTATTTTAGTTGACTTTTTGTTATATCCATATCATATTCTAAGAGTACAGGCATTACTACCCAGGGATTTCCCACAGCGTGTGAACTTCTCTCAGTGGTATCTTCAGAGTATTACACTAAATCCGTAGTTTGAGTCACAAATTTTGTTCACAGACGAAGCAACTTTTTCTAGGAATGCTATTCAAAATTTCCATAACAATCATGTGTGGGCGGAAGAAAACCCGCATGCCATAACCGAAACCCATTTTCAAGAACAATTTTCGCTTAATGTTTGGGCAGGAATTATTAGTAATCATCTTATAGGCCCATTTTTCCTACCAGGACGTCTTGATGGACGGTCTTATTTGCATTTTCTCGAAGAAGAACTACCTGGGTTGCTTGAAGATGTACCAGTTGCGTTAAGGCATCGCATATGGTACATGCACGATGGAGCACCGGCTCATTTCAGCGTAATTGTCCGAAATCATTTAGATACAGTTTATCCTGATCGTTGGATAGGTCGCGGAGGACCTCAGCAATGGCCAGCAAGATCCCCCGATCTCAATAGTTTGGATTTCTTTTTATGGGGGCACCTTAAAACTCTAGTGTACAAAACTCCCGTTAACACTGTAGAAGATTTAAGAGAGCGAATAGTTGCCTCGTGTGAAACTATACGGAATACGCCGGGAATATTTGAACGAGTGCGCAATTCCATGCGTAGACGGGCGGAAGCATGCATATTAAGTGAAGGTGGCCACTTCCAACAATTTTTATAATTAATGTTAGTATTGTTAATAATTAATAAAATTAAGCCGTTTCTGTAAACTTTGTTTTCTGCAAGCTGAAATCCCCGCTGTAATTTATTGGCATATGAAAGTTTTTTAAAAATTGTTTCCTAAAGTAATCAATCCTAAAGTAAAGTAAATCAATTACTTATTTCTAAATTAATTAATATTTATTATTAAATGAACTGAATAGCACGAAAAAAGAAAAAAAACGCTTTCCACACAACAGTCACCACATCAGATTTTTAACGATTTGACCCTGAAGTAAAACGATTTTTATTTTTTTAAGCGAAAACTATGCGTCGGCCGAAAGAAAATCAAGAGATCGACTTTGCTCAGAAATGAATGAAAGCAGTGGCGTACCATTTTTTTCTCCAAAAATATTCTAAGCAAAACGCGTACGTAGTTCATATGAAGATTTTTTCTTAAAATGGGTCCAAGAATCACCCCCTTAAATATTAGCATGTCATTAAGGAACATCCTGTATATATATATATATATATATATATATATATATATATATATATATATGTATATATATCATATATTGCATACGTACACCTAAGGGTACGTAAATAAAGGAACATAAAAAAGTATATTATTATAATGTATAAAACAAAATACAAAACCTAAACATTACCCAATTATTCTTTGGGGAAGAGTAATGGGTCATTTTGTTTTGAATCTACTTTTTAGTAAAAGCTTCTTTTTCTATGTCACCATACAATTGGTTATAACCATTGAATCCACTACTACTGGTTTCAGCGTTTGGTGTCATAAGTTCAGCATTGCTTAGAAGACGAAGTCACCACATCGTCATCGATTATTACAAATTCATTTAGTCAAGTCATTCATCACGTCTCTTCATTTTCATCCTCACTGAGAGCCGCAATGTTATTTGCCTGCTGTAATTCTATCTAACACAACAAAGGAAATTCATCTTCATTGCATGGCGCGCTGAAATTTATATCACGCAAGATGAAAACAATTTGCAATCGTTTTTTTGGTATTTTTCTCCGTGAAACTGAGTTTATGCTCTTCCACTCTTGCTGATATTCGCCTGTTAGTTTGCCCTACGAACAACTTTTCACAGTCCTGGCACGGAATACTGTACACTCCGTGGTTTTCCGGTTTGATTTTATCTTTTGGGTTTCCGAGTAGTTTATCTATAGTTGTTTGTCGCTTGTGTATTGTTTGTGTGTTGTGTTTCTTCAGAATTCATCCGATTCTGTCTGTTGTGCCTTTTACATATGGTAAGACTACTCGTTGCTTTCCCGGTTCATGAACCGTAGGGCAAATTAACAGGCGAATATCAGCAAGAGTGGAAGAGAATAAACTCAGCATCAGAAATAAACAAACAACCTCAGCTTTATTCCTACATCATCAGGAAACCGGCCATAAAATAAATTTGGATGGGTGTAGGGAAATTGCCAATATAGAACATTATAAGACCAGAATAATCCGAGAAGGCATAGAAATTGAAAAGCAACGTGATTTCAATAAAAGGGACGAATCATTAAAACTACCAACAGTATGGAAGACAATAATCGACAAATCTAAAATCGCAAAAACTCAAGCGCAATTAGCGCAACAACAACAGCACCATCCGGAAAACATAAATAGCGACCAGCGCCTGCGCAGATATAACCTTCGGCCCCGAGTGGGGGTATAAAAGGAAGCGTCGCAGTCACCAACACTTCAGTCTCTATTCGGACGCGAGAAAGATAGCTTCGAAAATGCCAAATGTGATTTTGGCGAAACGTCAGCAAAACTGTTATATAAAAATATATATATATATATATATATATATATATATATATATATATATATATATATATATATATATATATATATATATATATATATATATATATATATATATATATATATATATATATATATATATATATATATATATATATATATATATATATATATATATATATATATATATATATATATATATATATATATATATATATATATATATATATATATATATATATATATATATATATATATATATATATATATATATATATATATATATATATATATATATATATATATATATATATATATATATATATATATATATATATATATTTCCGAACGTCCCCATATTGTATAGTCTGACGCACGGAACTTGGGCGACGACCTCTGAAGGGACCGGGCATAAAATTAGACAAAAACACATCGCTTTGTGTGTTGTTGCACCCGATATATTTGCCGTTTTATTCGACTCGTCGGTACCTTTAATATTTGCCACGAATATTTTTCGCCCGCTTAGTTCCTCTAGTCCACGACTTGTGCGCCAAACTTTACTAATTTCCAAAACAGGGTCCTAAAACAAGTTAACCTTGCCCTTTTTTGTGTAATTTTTTTTACCGCGAGACGCCTGCCGTGTAGAACAAGTCAGTATTTACGCAGCGGCGTTCGGGATATAACCCTGTTATTTAGATATATTAGAAAATCTCGTATTTAGGAGAAAAATATTTTTATACAAAAAGACAAAACTTTTGTATTTATATTTCATGCAATTAAAATAAATACTTTTTTAATATGTTAATAAAAATTATATCTTAAATTGTGCCATATATCAATTTACAAAGTTTTCTTTTGTATTTTTTACGCACTCTGTATAGCGTATCTGAATATAAAAAATTATATTTTATATTCAAAGATAAATCTTAACCATAACTGAATAAAAAAGAAGTGATAAAACGTCTGCGAAGTGAGAGTTTTATGTTAAAAAAAATATATTCATTTGGTCATGCGAGAGCTGCTAGCGAAACCTGAAAAAAAATCGCCTTGTATTTCAAATGTATTAATTAAAATTGAGTAATATTTCCTGTTTTATTACTCCACGTAAAACTAGTATTGAACATAGCGCAAGTAAGGACAGAAAAGGTAAGCAAAAATAATCATATATTGCATGCATTATTTAATAAACAAAAAAAGTAATTAGTTTTAAGCAAAAATATTTCGGTTACGACGTAGAACATGAAAAATCCAAAAATATAAATACATTGTTTTTTTTACAAGAAAATAGTATTTTTTAAATGTTTTCCCCTAGTTTTTTTTAATTAATAATTTTTTCTCTAGTAATTAACCTTTGCAAAAACTATTTTTTATTTTACGTCTTTCCTAAGTGGGAGGTATTGTATTTGTGTAAAAAGTCATGCGCCGAAGACTTCACGTAGTATCTCTAGATGCCGAAAAACATGTTTTCCCGGTTTATATTAGAATGGAGCCTTAACATTGCAAAATAGCGGCGTAATAACATATTTAAAGAATCATTGTAAAAACTTGTTTATTTTTTTTAGAAACATATTTTTATTAAATAATTTAAAATTGTAATTGTAATATAAAAACAACAAAAACACTTATAAATAAAATTTGATTCAATTGATGCAGCCTTAACATTGCAAAATAGCGGCGTAATAACATATTTAAAGAATCATTGTAAAAACTTGTTTATTTAATTTTTTTTAGGAAACATATTTTTATTAAATAATTTAAAATTGTAATTGTAATATAAAAACAACAAAAACACTTATAAATAAAATTTGATTCAATTGATGCATGGAATGAAATAATAAAACAGAAGCAGCATTTTCTAGCACCGGGGTCCTGTTTATGGGCTGATCTATCCCTCATGTCTCTCACACGTACATACAAATACACTTCTATATATAGCTTCTACATATAGCTTCCTCACCTTTAGGCTAGCACCGGGGTCCTGTTTACGGGCTAGTCTATCCCTCATGTCTCTCTCTTACACCCACACCCATCCTTCGGGTCAGCACCGGGGTCCTGTTTACGGGCTGATTTATCCCTCATGTCTCTTTCTCACACACACACATACAAATACACTTCTCCCATCCTTTAGGTCAACACCGGGAACCTGTTTACGGGTTGACTTATCCTTCCTGCCTCTCTCTCGCACACACATATGCTTTATACACACTATCTCTTTCTTACACACACTACATATAGCCTCCTAACCTTTAGGCTAGGGGTCCTGTTTACGGGCTGGTCTATCCTTCCTGTCTCTCTCACACATATATTCATTATACCTACACACACTCCATACACACAGTTCGTAAAAATAACTTTATACACCATTTCATCTGAGAGTGCCTATGTTGATAAACCTTGGTAAAGTGATCTGGCTAGGTATCGCAGTGTGAATAAATATAGCCGCGCACGCGCATTAACGAGTAAAAATCGGTGTTGGCTACCGTATAACCGTAGCGTACCGTACCGAACGGTACCACCTAGAGTCAATTTTGTTAACCGATCTTAACTTCGTCTCGACCGCTGTCATTATACAACAATGTTTAACTATCTCTCTCGTTTCTCTCTAGTTGTTTTATGAATACATTTTATATTTTATTTATGGGGCTAGGCTAAGGATTTATTGTGAGATACAAGCATGTAATACATAGGATATATTCTTTGTTTTCTACATGGATGTTTTATTTCTCTTTCTTTGTAATTACATTAAGTGATACTGTCTCTTGTACAGGGTGTCCCATTTTCGTAGGTTTTACGGGGTTTCCAGCTTATGAGTAGAGATAGAGAGATGCGGTTTTCGCGACACCGTGCTACTTTTCGATGAAACTAAAGAGGCCGCAAACAGATTTGCCCTAACCATTTTAGTTTCCGTGCTACAGGGTGATTTTGAAAATTTGTCATTTTCGGACACCCCCTGTAACTCAGCTATCGTAAAATATATTTAAAATGTTTCAACTGATATTTATAGATTTTTTCACGTAGAATTCAGTGGCATACTCAGATTTTTGCTGAGAGTCATAGTTTTTGACATATTGGCATAACATACTATTTTTTAAACGGGACACCCTATATATTATTTTTTCATCTTATTCTTCGTGTCGAGAGCTTTTCAAAAACATACCATAAGTCATATTTATTTTCATAAATAACATGAAAAAATGCATTTTTCTTTAAACGGATTTATGGCATAGCAGATCAATCGAAATAAGAGAAGGTTACTGTGGAGCCATGGAAAAAGTTAACAAATATTTATTAACGAAATAACAAAGTAACAGCATCAGAAAAAATTAGGAAGTAGGTAAAAGGTAATAATTATAATTTCATTAAAACTACAAATATTGTTCAAATTGTAGACCATTATGTGTCCTACAAGTGTGACAAACTTTAAAAATTCTTTTTAATGCATTTTCTATTGTAAATGACTGTCTTTGTAACTCTGCAAAAGCGTTTTCGGTGGCCATTCTTAGTTGTTCTAAGTTTTCGTATCGCCTTACATAAACCTTGTTTTGTAAATAACCCCACAAAAAGAAATCTAAAACTGAGAGGTCAGGGGATCGTGGTGGCCATCGAACAGGTCCGTGTGTTCCTATCCATCTTCCAGGAAAATGGTCGTTAAGCCAGTTTTGACTTATTCTGGCATTGTGGGCTGGAGCTCCGTCTTGCTGGAAATAAATCCTATTTAGTTGAGCCAAGGGAACATCATCCAAAATTCCTAATGCGTCTTCTAGGATTCGCACGTAACCAATCGAATTCAGATTTCCTTCATATATTTGGTAAACTATTTTTCGGTTGAAAATAAAACAGGAGACATTGAATCCAAATCTGCCCTGACGCTCCCTAGGAAAAATAACATGGTTGTTTTCTTGACTCCAAAATCGCGTGTTGTGTCTATTTAAAATCCCTGAACTAGTAAAATGTGCCTCGTCTGACAAAATAATCTTTTTTTCAAAATCGATATCTTCTGCCTTCATATTTATAAACCAATTGCAGAACTCCAATCTGCGCTCTGCATCACCAGGATGCAGATGATGCACAAGTTTGTATTTATAGGGTTTGAATTTGTGCTTTTTCAAAATTTTCTGCACTTTGGTTTTCGGTACACCCGCCTTTTCGTCTATTTTCCTGCAAGATGTTTCAGGAGCTGTCTGAACGAGGGCTAAAACGTTGACCTCAGATTCTTCGTTGTCTTTATTGTAAGTTCGCGATCGAGGCTTGTTAAAAGATCCATATTGGCAAAGATTATTTTTAATTTTTTGAAAAATTCTTTTTTCTGGTTGTCTTCTCTCGGGATATCTAAGATAAAATAAAGCGAACCAATAAAGTCAAAATGCAGGAAGATAAAAAAGAACTAACCTGTTCAGATAAAGCTCTGCCGCCTTATCTGCATCTTCATTAGACAATATAAAACACGCGTTCATATCATATTTCTCAAAATATTCAAATTTTTGATTCTGAGCCACATTAAAAACAATAATTATAATAGACGTCAAGAAAAATTTAGACGCAATAATGCCAAAAATGACAGCAGTAATGGCTGCCTGATCATATTTTTGTTGGCGTTGCCATGGCTACCACAGCCACCTTCTCTTATTTCGATTGATCTGCTATGCCATAAATCCGTTTAAAGAAAAATGCATTTTTTCATGTTATTTATGAAAATAAATATGACTTATGGTATGTTTTTGAAAAGCTCTCGACACGAAGAATAAGATGAAAAAATAATATATAGGGTCTCCCATTTAAAAAATAGTAGGTTATGCCAATATGTCAAAAACTATGACTCTCAGCAAAAATCTGAGTATGCCACTGAATTCTACGTGAAAAAATCTATAAATACCAGTTGAAACATTTTAAATATATTTTACGATAGCTGAGTTACAGGGGGTATCCGAAAATGACAAATTTTCAAAATCACCCTGTAGCACGGAAACTAAAATGGTTAGGGCAAATCTGTTTGCGGCCTCTTTAGTTTCATCGAAAAGTAGCACGGTGTCGCGAAAACCGCATCTCTCTATCTCTACTATATTCTATTTTTTGATAGCCCTAAAAGAATTTTTGTAGCGAAACTAACCTGGTATTACTATCCGATTTTCTGCTTTATTTTACATATTTTGTATGTCTTGGATTTTTTGGGCATGTTAATGGTGTTGCATCAACTTTTATTGTTTAAATTGCAAGACAAAAACCATTTAAAATGGCCATTTTTTTAAACGCATTTCTCTAAATTACTTCAAAACGATGCAAGATATCAAAAAAGTCCAAGGAACCTAAAATTATAGCCATCTTATAGATTAACTACGATCTATCGTGTCCCAAATTTGAATAAAATATCTCTGGAAATGTACTAGGCACATAAAAAAAACTAGAGCATTTAAAAAATTAATACTATGTATCCTGAAAATGAAACAATTTAGGTTATATGTTTCTTGGAATTTTTTGTCCTATAATCATGCCAGGTTTCTCCCTATGAAAATATCGATAGCAGAATTATTTGTTGGAGTTTACGTTAAGTCTAAAATAAATGCGAAATTACTAAATGTTCAGTTTAACAACAATGCCGTAGAGTTTATTTGGATCTCATTTAAATTATGTTCAAGAAAGTTCGGGACAGAAATCGCCTATCGTCCACATAAGTCCAGTATAGCTGAATGTGTTAAATGTATAGATAATTCACATTACACGTGTTTGACTTATGTTTGATGAGATTGTCTGCATGGGGGATTTCAATATTAATTTATTGATTTTCGAAAACCAACTAGGCGACTGTTTTGAGGTATACCATTTTTATGAAGCTATTCAATAACCTACGCGCATTTCTTTTTCGGGTTCAGCGTCTCTTCCCGATCCTATATCGGACCATATTAAAGAATCTTTACCAAATAAGCTGTCTTTGTTTCCTTATTGTGTTTGTCGGTGATAATTGCCCGGCCGTAGTACAGTTTGAAGGCATTATTTTCAAGCACTGAGCTTGGTTGGTATTTATAATAAGGCACAAAGGTATTGAGGAGCCCGTATTTATTGGCAAGCTTCTGGTGTATGATGTTCGATACCTGGTTATGTCGCTGGAGGTAGTCCTAGTAGCTAGATAATGCATTTGATGAATGAATGATGATGAATTTAGTGTAATTTCGTGTGTTAATAACTTGGTCCTGTATTGCCATCACAAACCCTTCTGTGTGGGAATAGTTGTCCATCCTTCAGTCATCTGTTGGATACTTCCTTATCTATGTGTGGCTGATTCAGGTCATTGTGATGTCGGCCGCGCAGTGCCATTTGACCCCACTGTTCTTGTTTGTCGGGGTCTGAAAGTGACTTTAGGGTGATGTTGTCACTTGCGAGATTAAGTGGAGAATATGTGTTGTCACTTAGAGTCACTGTACGGTGGAGGCTTGATGTTTGTGCCTTGTTGGTGAAGAAAACAAGGGATCTTCCACCTTCTCTTCGTGGTAAGGTCATTAGGAGAGTTGATGACCTTGGGTAGTGTGACTTGTACTTGGTCATCATTACGCGAGTAGTTTATTATAATCGTTTTAGCTCCGTGTTAGTCCATTTCAAGCTTTCGAAACTGTAGGTCAGCACGGGCACAGCATAGGTGTTAATTGCTGTAATGAGATTTCCGGCGTTCAATTCTGTCTTCAGAAGAGCTCGCACTCTTTGAACGTATTGATCTTTCATCTTGTTTTTTCCTTGCTTATCCTGGAGCAGTCTAGCTTGTTGGAATCCTAGTTATTTGTAGGTCCATATGGATCTCTTTCGGGAAGGTGTATGTCACGTCAATAAGCTTTTTTAGTTGGTTATATTTTCCACCATAGAGCTTAAGGTCATGCATATACACGAGGTGGGACATGGTTCGGGAACCGTCTCTATTAGCTTTAATGTTGAAGCCATGCCTTGTATTGTTAATATAATAATAATAATAATAATAATAATAAACTGCATACGCTTTTCATAGCACAATATCCAAAATACAAATCACTTATTACAGAACAGAGAGTAATAGATCAAAAAAGAGTAATCACTAAGACCAGTAAGCTCACCCCACTCGCATTGCAAAACATCATAGATATGGTAGCTGCTAAACTAAACATTCGTCAACCAAACATTGAGGACAGTGGGGCAGATGCCGAACCGATCCCACATACAAACCAGCGCAAGAAGATCTGCAACCTCACTCAATGCTCAGTAGGGGCGAAGCTCTCAGCAACAACCCACGACAGATGACAAGCACCATACAGCGCACAGGGCAGGTGAATTATTCGCCCAAAGCACCATACACACAGCTACACCTCGGACCCCAGGCTCGTGTAATCTTCAAACGGGACATAAAATCCTAAAGACCATCAACGAACGAAATGGGAGCACAATTGAGGACATTCGTACAGTGAACTACGCAGCAATTATAACCACGGTAACACAGAACAATCAGAAACTCCTGCCACGACACAGAAACACCAACAACATAAAACCAAAATTCAAATGGCAGATAAGGATCGAAAACAAAATTAACAAAATTAGAAAAGAATTGGGACATCTTACCCAGTTTCAGTTTACCTCCACACATGAAGTTCTCACTCGCGAAATTAATGAAATTATTTTAAAACCTAGCACAATCCCCAGATTTCTAACCCAAGGAACAACATACCTTACACCCAAAAACTGAGACAATAAGGACCCGTCAAATTACCGACCTATTACGTGCTTTCCAACCCTATATAAGATCATCACAGCCACAATTACCAGGAGAATAGAACAACATCTAGCACACAAAAATATTTTAACGGAAGAGCAAAAAGGTTGCAGGAAAAACAGACGAGGATGCAAGGAGCAGCTAATTATAGAAAGCGCCATCATGGAACAAACCAGAAAAAAATATAGAAACCTTCATACTGGTTACATAGATGATAAAAAAGCCTTTAATTCGATACCCCACAGTTGGCTAACCAGAGTGCTAGAATTATACAAAGTCAATAAAAACATCGGGCAATTTCTTACGCAAATCGTGAGTACGTGGAAAGCTAAAATCAACCTGAAAACACAAAAAAGCACATGGAAACAGAAGAGATCTACATCAGACGAGGTATAAAATAACCTACACAAAATAAACCATCTCTTGTACATGGATGGCATAAAATTATATGCAAGCTCAAAGGCACAGCTAAAGGAACTCTTTAAAATCACAGATACGTTTACCCTGGACATCAACATGGAATTTTGTATAAGTAAATGCAAGCTACTTCATATCAACAAGGGACAGTGGAAAGACCACCCTACGAGGGAAACAATCCACAATGAAACTATAGATAACATGCTCAAAGAAGAAACAAACATATACCTAGGCTTCCATCAAAGCACCAAAATTAACCACACTAATATCAAATCAGAGCTCAAAACGGAATTTAAAACCAGACTCACAAAGCTACTAAAAACAAAACTGAATTCCAGAAATCTAACGAAAGCTATTAACACCCTCGACATACCTATTCTTACGTATTCGTTTGATATTATTAAATGGTCACACACAGACATAGAAAACATTCACATTCTCATGCGCTCTGAAATCACTAAACCCAGGAAGTTACATCTCAACGCATGCAAGGAAAGACTCACCAAATCAAATTTACGAACTCAGAACATTCTTCCACAACAAACAAACTAACCTCCACAAGGCAATAGTGAAGGCAGACAAGAATTATACACCGCTCGACCTGTCTCAAACGAGCCACCCAGCAGACGCACACAGTCACATCCAATGACGATTAGAAAAGATGAACACCTGGTCTGAAAAAACACTTCACGGAAGACACAGATACCACATAAAGCGAGACCATATACATAAAAAGCTTTCATATACGTGGTTACAAGAAGGGCAGCTGTTCCCTGAAACAGAATGCTTCCTGCTTGCCATCCAGGACAAAGTCATAGCAACCAGAAACTACCGAAAGCACATTATCAAGGACACAACCATTGAAGACGAGAGGTGTAGGAGATGTCACCAGCAGAGAGAAACGATTGATCACATAACGAGTGGATGTAGAATAATGGCCGGAACTGAATACACCGCGAGACACAACTCAGCAGCGAAGGTCGTTCATCAAGTATTAGCCACAACATTCAAATTAACGGAGAACACAGACCCTTACTGCCATTATACACCGACATCCATACTTGAAAACTACAAAGACTACAAGCTCTACTGGGAGATTGACATCCACACAGATAAAACAATCCCCGCAAACAGACCTGATATCACTTTTCAACCCAAAAAAGAGAAAATCTCTTATTTAATTGACATGGCTGTCCCCAACGACGACAACGTCCAAGCGAAATACAGTGAGAATATCGCCAAATACACCGACTTGGCAATGGAAATAAAAGGGCTGTGGAAACAGGAAAGAGTCATCATTGTTCCTCTCGTCATATCAGTAACAGGTCTCACCCCAACAACATTTACACCGCATTTGGCTCAATTAGGACTTAATACAGACATTCACAGGAACATCCAGAAATCGGTCATTTTGAAAACATGTAGCATAGTTAGATCATTTCTTAATACACAAGAGTTGTTTTTTTGCAGTTCCTTTTATTTATTTTATTTTTTTGTTTTGACTTGGTATAATCTCGTCAGTATAAAATACAGCCACAGGAATACTGTGAGATAACAAGTCATAATAATAATTATTGTAATTATTTTTATTTACCTACTTGAGATGACAATTTTACTTTTATTATTAGTTGATTTTCCTTTGAGTTTTTTCGTTGATATATTGCTTTGGATATTAGACGGAATAATTTATATTCTAAACGTAATGCCAATAACTTTTAGTATCTTCAGAACACTTACCACATATGCACACGAGGCTCTAAGAACTTCTTATGACTTAACCATTTCTGCAATACAATTCCTGGTGTGGTTGCCCTTTGTTATGTTAGAAATGATATGTTAAAAAAAATAAAAAAACAGTTATTCGAGAGTTATTAAAATTGTTCTGTTTTGTTGCAGAATTCTTGACTCCATAATTCAACCAATATCAGGAAAGTGTTTAATAAGGATATCCTTAATAAGGCATGAATGAGAATGCGACAGACAACTTTATGGAACGTACCGAAGAAAATCCTTACAGTTCATCTGGACCAATGGCCAGTGATCATAAAATTAATCAATTTTTAAGGGATTATTGGGTGTTTATAGTCCAAATAATTCTGACTGTTCTAATATTAACCTGCAGTGGACTATATGGCTTTATAATATATAAATGTAAAAGAATCCGGACGAGTACAAATTATATTATTTTGAACTTGTTGTTTTCGGTGACATTTTATAGCATCTGTATATCAATACTAATATTTAATGGTGATTTTGTGAGCAACTATCCCCTTGTTGATTTGTTTGGTTTAATTTTTATAGAATCGTCATTTTTCTTAGCTCTTTTGCTTGGTTTAGATTGGTTTTGGTCTGCAAATAGCAATACTTTTTCCAGAAAATACAAACAAAATTATCAGTGGTTTATAGTAGCTATTTATTTACTCGAGATGACAAATTTGTTTCGGTTATTAGATGATAGTGCTAATCAAGTATTTATAGATTTGTTTCTTATTTTGCTCTGCGGAATAATTTATGGTCTTAACCTAATAGTAATAACAGTTCTAAATATCGTTAAAATATTTAAAACGTGTGCACAAAGGGGTCTGAAAACTTCTTGTGCCTTAACGATTTCTACAATATATTTCCTGATGTGGTTGCCTTTCGCGGTGACAGTGTTAGTATGTGTGATTAATGCAGCAAAGGAGGATTCGCCATCATTTAATGAGTACTCAGCGTTGCTTTTCGTATTGGAGTTCCTAGGAGTTTCTTCGCCTCTTGCAATTCTATGCGCGTTGAGACAACTAGATATAAATTTTAAAATGTCTTGTGACTATGTTCTTAAGAGGCCTGTAAACCATTATGCCATGCCGTCTAATAAACCAGATATAGACATTTCAGATAATATTTCTTAAAAGGTAATTATATAAGTGTAAAGCAATTATTAATTTTGATGATGAAATGAATTGCAAAATATTGTATTTTATGTACTATAATTTTAAAGTCTCCATTCTGTCATATCTAGAGGGTTTCCTGTAAGAGATTCTAAAAAACTAATTATAGTCAAACTATAATTGACAAAAATCTGAAATTTTGGGCCTATATTATTGTCGATAGGGGCCATCTAACTAAAATATTTTCAAGATGGTAGCACTTTCGGGTATCCCGGATTGAATGTGAACTTGCTAATTTCAAATGGAATTATTGCATATCGGAATTGTACGTAAAATTCTACGAATTTTAAAGTCAGATTGCTACAGGAACTCTCAGAAGATGATCCAGTCTACTTAACACTAGAATCATATACGCTTTAGTTAATTTGTTTCCCGATCCAGACAATAACCAGCTATTACAGAACAAACAACATTTGGTATCAACAAGATGGGGACCTGCATATTTTGGCGTTTGTGTTAGAAGTTATTTTGATAGAAATTTTCTTGTAAGGTGGATAGGTAGATGAGAACGCATTAAATAACCCTCTAGATCACCTGATCTGACCCCTCTAGATTTTTATCTTTAGGGTCATTGGAAAACAGCTGTACCAAACCGGAAACTTTAGAAGAACTAAAAAACATAATTTTATATGCAGACATGAAATAACTTGCAAAACGTGCTAACAAGCGCCACTTGTCGCTAAAGTAAAGCAGCTCGAACATTTACTCAAATAGTTTTTTTTACTTGTTTATTATTTTGATATCATTATTAATTACTTCCTTTATTTAATTAGAATCCTCCCTCAATCCACGATTCGTCTGAGTTATTTATTATTTTTACTTCCCTCATGAAAGGGAAGTATTGTAATCGTGAAAAAATCACCTTCTGAGATTTTTTTAAGATATTTACGTTTCAGGGCCCGTAGATAACGAAAAACTTGTTTTCTAGATACTGTCGATCTGTCTGTTCGTGCAATAGCTAAAAAACTACATACCCGATTAGCTTCAAATTTTGATCAAAAATTAAGGTTCATATGGGGATGACCTGATTACATTTTGGTAAAAATCCAATCTTGCAAAATAAAATGGCGGCCTAGTGAAATGTTAAACAAATTGTTACTAACTAAGCAAGTTCTTATCCAATTTATCTCAAATTTTGCTCCAAAATAAAGTATTATGTAGGAATCAACTGGTAAAATGTTAGTAAGAATCGAAAATGGGGAACAAAATGATTTCAAATAGTGTACCATAACTAATTGTAGTATAGAGATGGACTAGTAACAGTGTGGCACTACTTCAAGATGGCAGTCGAATAAAATTTTTGTAATTTGAAAAAATCACCTTTTCACGTTCTACATATATTTGCGTTTCGGCGTCTCTAGATGCCAAAAATATGTTTTGTCAAGTCTGTCGGTTTGTCTGTCTGTCAGTTTGCGACACAGCTTAAAAACTACCCATCAGATTGACTTCAAATTTTAGTCAAAACTTAAGGCCAATATGGGCATGAACTGGTCAAATTTTGGTTAAAATCCAATATGCTGGAACAAGAAGGGCGTTAAAGAAAGTATTACAAAAAAAACTAATTACCCAATTTACATCAAATTTTGCACAAAAATCAAGTATTATGTAGGTATCAACTGGTAAAATGTTAGTACAGGGTGATCAGTTAAGGGCCATATCTCATAAGATATTGGTCGTATAGATTTGAGAAAAAAAAATCGTAATAAAAGTCGCCAAGAGAAATTGCCGAAAATTATATTCGAGTTGGTCAAACGTCCGCTAGAGGGCGTAACAACCAACACCAAGTAGAAAAATGGGGTTTTTATAGAATTTTGCCTAATGAAAATATATCGATGATATCATTTTCATATTTAGTGACCATTTCCCTACACTTTTTGTCTAAAATGTTTTGTTCTATATATCAAAATAAAGCGGTGGGGGAAGTTCAATTGTTTTTTCAAACAAACCAAGATGTCTGTCGTTTCTTTTGACCGATTTTAGCAAACGTAGGCTCATATGAAAGAGCATAATTTGCACTACAAAACGCTTATTTGGTTTTGAATTTTTGACTTTTGCTGGCGTCGCTAGATGGCGTTAACTGAATTAGTAGCATATTTTTTAGTTTTTTTCAAAAAAAAACAAATGTAATGGTATATTCATTTTTACATATTTTAAAAGGGGATAAATTTCTCTATAATTTAATGAAAATAATTTATCATCTACCTTTTTTTGAACCGTTGATATTGATCAAAATATTATTTTATTTTATTAAAAAATGGCACGCCACTGCTTTTTGTCAAAATAAAAATCATTTTCGTAATCACTTATTAGTTGCTAACAAAAAGAACCTCTTGACTTTTTTTCGTTAGACGAACGGTTTTGGATTGAAAAAATAAGATGTTTAACAATGATAACTATAAGGTTCAAAATTATTTTTAAATATTACATCTCACAATAATAAAATTATTACCTATTATTTTTATCATTAATAATCATTTAATTAGCGAGAGAATGCTTTAGTTCATAATTTATTATTAATAATTATTATTATTTCATAAATTAAATTAAAAATCAAACTTAACTAACATCGCATTTAAGCGAAGCAGGCCATGATCTACGTTAAGAAACAAAACACCAAATTGTCAATCACGTTGATATTCATTTTGATAGTTCCTGCTATTGACATCTAATTTAATGTTATGTAAAAAGTATTTTTACAACAAATCATGCCTTTTACGAATGAAGAAGCCTTTGATATGTTGAGAATTTATTTTCAATGTTTTGAAAATGCGGCGATTGCTTCTAGGCAGTATGCACTGCGTTATCCTGCGTTTAGCCTTACGTTTAAGGCAACATGGCCAAGTGCAACCAACTCCAACTTTGAGAAGAAATCGTAGAGTAAGAAGAGAAGATAACATTATAAATGTGTTGGCTTATATTCATGCTGACCCCCATTTAAGCATAAGAGAGATCTCCAGAGATTTAGGAATATCCTATGGCTCAGTGCAAAAATATTAATGGATTTTAAAATGCATCCATATCACATCGTGATTCATCAAGCCCTAAATGACACTGACTTTGAACGTAGGTTCGATTACTGCTACTGGCTTAGAGACTTCATTAGGGAAAACCATCATATTTTGTCACAAATATTGTGGACAGACGAAGTATCGTTTTGCAGTAATGGCAGGGTAAATCTTCATAACGTGCATTACTGGTCGGACACTAATCCATAATGGTTACGTGAAGATTATCAGCAGGGTCGATGGAGCGTCAACGTCTGGTGCGGTGTTATTAATGGTGCTATTATCGGTCTTCACATCTTTAATGGCAATCTAACCGGTGACATGTATTTGAACTTTTTATTTAACGATTTACCAGGACTCTTAGAAAATGTGCCTTTACAAGTAAGAAGAAACATGTGGTTTCAACAAGACGGATGCCCGGCACATTATTCACGAAATGTGCAAGATTTTTTTGAACAGGCATTTTCCTAACCGTAGGATTGGTAGAGGCAGTCTATTTTTCTGGCCACCACGGTCCCCCGATTTAACCTGCCTTGATTTTTATCTGTGGGGCTGAATAAAGGATTTGGTGTATAAAACTCGACCAACTATTCGAGAAGACATGATAGTCCAAATTCAAAACGCCATAAATATTATACCAAGAGCGGAAATTGAGACAGCTGTCAACTCCACCCAGAAGAGATTGGACCAGTGCATTCAAAATAATGGACAACATTTTGAACATTTACGACAAAACTATTAATTTATTTTTAACGTTTATTTTTAAAGTTCCATGTTCTTGTTTTTAGTGTTATTGCTCCTGCTGTTGTTGGACAGTTTTATTAAGATTTTTCATTGTTAAACATCTTATTTTTTCAATCCAAAACTGTTCGTCTAACGAAAAAAAGTCAAGAGGTTCTTTCTGTTAGCAACTAATAAGTGATTACGAAAATGATTTTTATTTTGACAAAAAGCAGTGGCGTGTCATTTTTTAATAAAATAAAATAATATTTTGGTCAATATCAACGGTTCAAAAAAAAATTGATGATAAATTATTTTCATTAAATTATAGAGAAATTTATCCCCTTTTAAAATATGTAAAAATGAATATACCATTATATTTGTTTTTTTTGAAAAAAACTAAAAAATATGCTACTAATTCAGTTAACGCCATCGAGCGACGCCAGCAAAAGTCAAAAATTCAAAACCAAATAAGCGTTTTGTAGTGCAAATTATGCTCTTTCATATGAGCCTAAGTTTGCTAAAATCGGTCAAAAGAAACGGGAGACATCTTGGTTTGTTTGAAAAAACAATTGGACTTCCCCCACCGCTTTATTTTGATATATAGAACAAAACATTTTGGACAAAAAGTGTAGGGAAATGGTCACTAAATATGAAAATGATATCATCGATATATTTTCATTAGGCAAAATTCTATAAAAACCCCATTTTTCTACTTGGTGTTGGTTGTTACGCCCTCTAGCGGACGTTTGACAAACTCGAAAATAATTTTCAGCAATTTCTCTTGGCGACTTTTATTACGATTTTTTTTTCTCAACTCTATACGACCAATATCTTATGAGATATGGCCGCTCGCTACCCTTAACTGATCACCTTGTACAGTTTATTTTTTGCCAGTCGGGTGAATAAATGAACGTAAAAGCTAAAATTAAAGAGATATATAATAAACGTAGTTAAATGCTTGTTTATTTTTCCTGGTGAAATAGCACTTCACCTACTTCACCTGAATAGCCACCACTGTTATAGTAATTAACAAAACATGCGAAGACAAAAAAGATCATCTACGGGTTCGGATGTAGTTCGTTAGCAAACTTTGACCACTATGCAAGGCACTCTTTAACACCCTGTATAATTGAGAGCTGATAAATATTCGATAAGATCTGAAATCCAATTTGGGCGGAAGAAGTAACCCTTTCGAACATCGGTAGCGAGATTTCGATCGGGCTTTCCTTGGCCGAGAAATGTGGTTTCAAACTAAGTCAACTAAATTCTGGAAGTTCGAGGTGCAGCAAGGAAATTTTTACTGAAAATTCAAAATTAATTATTTTCAATGTGGATGAAGACTTTGAGTTGCAGTTTTCGACTTTTGTTTGACCAATATTATGGTATGCATCCCGATAAGGGCAGCATCAGGATACCATAGCAACCGTCTTATACACGAGGTTATATAAGATCTGTCTTTTTTAAGTTTCTTCGACCAAAATTGTTACTATAGAAGATTCCTCTTTCTCTTTGTGTAACCAAAATAATCTAGAGCTCGGTACGAAATAGCAATTTCTGGCGATTTTGAAATTTTTTCTTCGTTTCCAACATACGGGATTTTTTCGAAAAATTGATTAAATAATCTGCCGAACAAAGCCCACTTGTGGTAATCAAAGGTATATGTCTCAGAATGAACAAGGTCGGAAACCTTAAATTTTCCAACATGAATATTGTATACAGGGTTCACCAAAACTAAGAGGTAGACGTTAAATAGTGATTTATTGGGTTTGGTTTTTTCTATCAATTTTGAATTCGAGGTTGCTTCTAACTCCGGTTTTAGTAATAATGGACTTTTTAACGAAACAGTTTTTTTTTTAATTTGCTCTAGCTCGTTAAGATTTCGTTTGATTTATAATTTAAAACAGATTTTTTAATAAAAAAATGAAAAATCGCGTTTTATCATTAATATGATTCTCTTTTTCCCAATAAAATACAGTTTCACATATTATTTTTCTTAATACAGACTTACTTAAAATATTTACCTATCATTTCGAATTAACTGAGAATATGTCGCAATAATACAGTGTGTAACAAAGGTCTGGAATACTACCTCTCTTGCGGAGCAGAAATTCAACATTGTTAAAGTTTAGAATCGGTAGAGTTTTTGGTGCATCCTGTGTACAATATTCATGGTGGAATACTTAAGGGTGCCAACCCTGTTCATAATCTGATAGACCATACTGAATCCGATTGCCATAAGTGGGCTTTGTTCAGCAGACCATTTTAAAAAAATCAATTTTTCTAAAAACCCTGTATGTTGGAAAGGAAAAAAAAATTTTTTTTTGTACCTAGCTCTACATTATTTTAGTTGTACAAAGAGAAAAAGAAACCTTCCACAGTAAGAGTTCTGATCGAATAAACTTCACAAAAAATGACAGAGTCGTAATAATAACCTGTATAAGGCGGTTGCAATGGAATCATGAGGCTGTCCTTATCGGGCTGCATACTCTAATAATTGGGCAATTAAAGGCCGTAAACTGTAACTCAAAATCGTTATCCGTATTGAAAATATTTCATTTTTAATTTCCAGTAAAAATGTCCTTGGTGTACTTCGAAGTTCCAGCAGTGTACTTTACCTGGGCGAACTGTTCCTTTTGCAATATTCTTCTCATTTTTAAATTGCTACTGCTGGTATAGGAAGGGCTTACAAAAAATACTTTTAGATTACCCGAACGACTTAAAACATACAAATTTATGCAGATACCAAACATTTTGCAATATCTACTTTATCCTCTTGTTGAAAACGATTTTCAATAACAGAATTATTCTAGACTCACAGAAGTGAGTAAGTCAGAGATTTTACATTCCTATATACCATAAAAATAAAATCCATAGAATAATTTTAAGAATATTATAAATATTGTAAATTTGCTACTTACTAACTCGACAAACATATTTTTATGTTTTGCAAATGTATACATTTAGCTGAGCTTTTAGATTTATAAGTCTGTAATACCTGACTTATACTTTTTACTAATATCTGTATTAGTCGAAATTATTTTTTTATATAAATATTTATTTTTAAGTCATTTTATAAGTATCCAATAGTTTTATCGATAGTAAACACATATTTTTAAAATATAATATATACAATTTAAACCAGGTGTTTTATTTTCATTTTAAACCTAGCCAAAAATACCCATTATTGCATTATATTCACACCTAGCACTGATAAAAATTAAATTAATATATATTTGGATATCTAAATATCCAAAGCCAAGCCATTCTAATATGGCCTTCTGAAAAATTGTAAATAATAAAATTTCTTTTCCTAATCCACCATCTCACTGCAATATATGTACTCACTTCAAAATCGCATGAAGGATTATTTAGTTATTTTTCATTACAATTGCGCAAAATTTATATTTATTTGTTTTGATTGTTTTTAATTATACGTGTTAGACGTTTGATAATTGTTACCAGTGGCGGCTCTTCCATAGGGTCATTTGGTCAATGACCCCCCAAAAATATTTCAGAAAATAAATTATTCGTTTGACCGTCCCTCCTAATAGTTGTAATAAAACGCGAACCTTGGGAAAAGTTAAATACTCTACACTATTAGCCGCGCGCGGTGGTTCGAATGGTCTCGTTGCGTTCCTTAGGCATAATAAAATACGCTATACTAAGTTAGGCTGGGCAGTCCGAATTGCCCTGATTACCTTAATTCTTGACCAAAGTACTCGAAGATTCCACAGCTACCGAGCGGAAGCCGAACTTGATAGCAAATGGAATATAAAATCGCGATTTGGGTCATCAGCCGGTCTCTTCTAATAATTCGATCGATCGGTCGCGGCATCACGTCGGCATGCAGAAATTCAATTGTTCAGAGGTCGCGCGGTCTATATTCTAACTCGATTTTGTTTCGGACGTTTTTAATCGATGAAAATTGATTTATATACTGTTTTTTGTAATATCTATTTTTATATTTTTATGATCCATGTGTGAGTTGGAAATATACAGAAAATAAAATGTTGGTAGCGACTTGTGCACAAAAATAAACAACTAAAAAGTGCTTACGAACTTAATTTTGCAAAAATAACCAATTTCAAGGTGATCTATGTTTGAGTTGTGAATGTAGATGAAATAGAAGGTCGGTAGTGCAAAAAATTAAACAGCTAAGGAGTGCTAACGAATTTAATTATGAGAAAATAACCGAATTCAAGGTAAGTGGTCGCAATTTGCCAGAACTTATTATACGACAAACTAGTAAAGACAAGAATAAAGAGGTTCATCGAAACTTTCGCAAAAGTATGTACGATTTAGCTAACTGGATATGTGGCTGTGAAGTCTCTAGCTCATTTTACTTTTATGTGTTGTTTTCTAAGGACTCGTCGGACTCATTATGGTGCAAAACCGGTGTTAAAGACCTAAAACACTTAAAAGGAAAAATAAAAAAACATGCGTTTTCTGCAGATCACATGAAATGTTCCGTCAACTAGGCTACGGTCGGAAGTATGATATTTGCACTCAGCTAGACACAGCTCCAGAAAATCCCTTAGAGATTTTAATGAAAATGTATCCAAAAATCGTTATATTTGAAACAAAATTATAGATTGTGTAAAATTTTGTGGGGCATTCGAGCTGGCACTACGTGGCCATGATAAAACGGCTTTGTCTGAAAATCCAGGGGTTTTTCGACAGCTTATAAATTTTGTTGAGGAGTTGGGCCAAGATAGACTATCCGCTTTAGCAGTGTGAAGTATCGAGAAATCGTTTATAAAAGGAATGTGCGTGCAATTTTAACGAAAGTGTCATTCAACATTTTTCCAATTCTAAAGAACGAAGAGTAGACCTGAACTTCAAGAGAATTTAAAGCTGAATTTAAAGATAAGATTTTTATTTTAAGTACGCCTGTTTTTAAATCTGTTATTGACCTCCTAATAATTCACCACGAGCCGCCACTGATTGATACTGTTGGATATATTTTTTTTTCTATATAACTTAACATTTACCGAATATTTTGTCCAATAATAATAAAAGTTTGCGAAAACGCTCTTATGAGAAAAAATATAAAAGGTAGTAGGTATGACCTTGAAAGCCACCTGATTTTTATTCTCTAATATTTATTATAGATGAAAATATTCATATTGTGATATAAATTAGCTCTCTTTGGAATAGCAGAAAAATCAAGTTACCAGACTTTAGGAAACCAACAACTGTGATTGGTTAAAACGAACGAGTTAAAAGATAATTACTGATAGAACAGGTACTTCTATTGGACCAAAAACCTATAGATAATTAGTTAGTCCGATCTACCCAAATATTTTACGAAATAAAACTGTATTTTACTACTTAGATTCTGCGAGAAGATTAAGCATCTTCAACAGGTAAGGGCAAAAATATTGCAACAGAGGTTTTTCTATTAAAAAATGTTGTTTGAACTAACATTTTGAGTTAACAATTTATACTTTTAATTTCGCCTGAAATATTCCTTAGTATTGTACCCGCATAATAAACTATTTTATTAATGAGAACTATATTATTGTTTCGGCTTAATCCGCAACATCTTATAGAGGCAAAGATACGCAACAAAACAGAAAAAATATTGGCAATAGATATGATTATCTCAACTCTCATTAATTTTGTTAGTCAGTAGTGACAAATAGAGTATTTCTGATAAAAATTGTAGAACTGTTTGAACTCTCTTTTTGAATTAACAATTGTAAGTTGTTTTATATTTTAAGTTGCTCCTGACATTCTTATCAGAGTAATATTCCTGTGTTATAAATTTACCAATAGTCTTATTAAATAAAACTATATCATTGCTTTATTGAAATACTTGCATTGTTCTTCGGTGTCAAATATTACTCGAGTTAGTTTGCGAAATTTTGAGGTATTAATTAATACAATTGACGTAATTTCGCCATTGTAGATATTTCATGATATTAAAATAAAATTGATGAAATAATTCCTTCGATAAGTACCGTTCTCTATGCTGAGTTTTCTGTATCACTCCTGCCCTAAGAAAGTTGTGGTTTCTTCATTTTACTCCAAACAAAGAGCGGTATTTGGCTGCACTGGTAGTCAACACTAAAATACTTTCTACACGTAGTATTATAGATATTCTTTCTGATGTGGCGGCAATGCCAAAGCGAGCAGAGGTCCTCTTTTTTTAATACAAGAGCTTTACATAATGCTATGGCTGTGGCGTATCGAAACCTAGATTTTAATGAGAGAAAAAATAATATTTATAATGAGAATATAAACGTGCTCTGGTAAAGAAACTGTATTTGCAGAAAAAACTCCAAAAATACATATTTTTCAATATAACTTTGTAGATTTTAAGAAAAAAAAACGGTAAATTTCTTTACCCGGTACTTACCTCATTATGATTTTTTTCCATTTGTTAAGAATGGTGAAGCGTGACCCAATTTAGTTCAGTACATAGTAACAGAATATATGTGTTACATATGATGTCTTTTCATTTTTATTTGTTCCATCATATTGAATTCCTACCAATATTTTACCACTTTCTTTCTGCCTATGCCACACTTGACTTTTGGGCATAATAAAATAAATTCAATAAGCAGTTTTTAGCATTAACACATACCGTCGTCCGCCATTTTGCTACTCAAGTTGAATTCGTACCAATTTATACTATTTTCACATCAAATTTTTCTGCAAAATCAATCGAACTAGATTATTTTACGTTGATTTTTTAAAAATTTTATTGGGCCGCCATTTTGTTTCGCAATGTTAAATTGAAACCCACATTATCAGTCTTTACCTACTCCCTTAGTCTGGAGATATTTCCTAACCACAAATAATACACCAACCACTCTAACAAGATCGTTAACCAAAACCATTTAGAAACTTAATATCTGGGAAATATCTGCGAACCAACGGAGTAGGTAAAGATTGATAATATGGATTTCATGCAGGATATAAAATCTATATGTGACCTGAGAATGCAACAATAAAGTTGCGAAACGTCGACAATTAAAACAAAGACTTTAATTTTTTTTTACTGGATCCTAACTCCAAATAATACACCACTCTAAAATAAAAACAAGAGGATCGTTAACGAAAACCATTTAGCAACTTAATATCTGGAAAATATCCGCGGATCAGGTAATAGATAAAGATTGATAATATGAGTTTCATGCAGGATATAGGATGTATGTGTCCTGAGGATGCAACAATAAAGTTGTGAAACGTCGACAATTTAAAAAAAAGTCTTTTGTTTCTTTACTGTACCACAAACCCAAATAATAGACCACTCTGACATAACAACAAGAGGATCATTAACGAAAAGCATAGAAACATTTTATCTGGAAAATATCTGCTCGCCAAGGGAGAAGGTAAAGACTAATAATATGGGGTTCATGCAGGATCTGGAAACTATGCGTATCCTGAAGATGCAACTATAAAGTTGCGAAACGACGACTATTTAAAAATAGACTTTTTTTGACTGGACCCTAACCCCAAATAATAAAACACAAACAAGAGGTTTGTAAACGAAAACCATTTAGAAACTTAATATCCAAGAAATATCTGCGGACCAACGGAGTAGGTAAAGACTGATAATATGGGTTTCATGCAGGATAGAAGATCTATATATGTGTCCTGAGGATGCACAAATTAAGTTTCGAAACGTCGACAATTTAAAAAACTTTTTTTTACTGGATCTTAACCCCAAATAACACACCACTCTTACAAAATGTTTTTAACATTGTTTAGCCATATTGAATTTTTACCAAAATATTAGCAGGTCATCCCCATATGACCCTTAATTTTTGGTCAAAATTTGAAGTCAATCGGGTAAGTAGTATTTAAGCTATGTCGCGAACTGACAGACAGACAGACAGAATTGATAAAACATGGTTCTTAGCATCTAGGGACGCTAAACGTGAAGATATGTAGAACCTGAGAAGGTGATTTTTTCACAATTACAAAAATTCTATTTACCCGCAATTTTGTTCCGCCATCTTGAATAAGTAACACAGTTTTACTAGTTGAGCTCTATACCATAACTAGTTATGGCACACAATTTGAAATCAAACCATTAAGCGGTTTTTCAGGCTGAATTTTTAAATATTTTATTTTCAGGGTACTAAATACTGTAAATTTTTCAGTATTTGATTTGTTCCGAAGCTTTGAATATAAACCGAAAACCCTATATTAAAATTAGCAAAATAAGTTTTAACTAAATATGGAAAAAAAATTGATTTACTAACGTATTTAACAAAATGTAAGTGCCTTTATTAGGATACCCTGTCTAAACAAAGATATTTTTATAAATATTGTCTTGTGAATATTTAGCTTATGATTTTATTTAAAAATTATTTGAAGATGTTAATATATAAATTATTAATGAGTTGAGCCAAGGTAGAGAACATAATATATTGTCAAATTTGGCTCTAACAGCAACACCTGTATTTATAAAAATAATAAAGGTAAAGACAAATTAAAAAACCCATTTGGAGAAAATACTCAGCACTTATTCCTTAAAACCTAAATGAAAACTTTTAATTTTAAATTCTTTTTACACTTATAGGAAGTTGAAATATACAAACATGATCTTTTGTTTCGCCATTTTGTTCCGCCATCTTGCATTTCGATAATTTTTTGCAAATTCGTCAATGACGTCATTATGAAAACGTCGATGCTCCGACATATTTTGGAGAAGTTTATTTTCAATGGATAACAGCGATGTATGCGAAAGTCTCTTCTGCCCCGTTGAATTTTTCACGAAATTTTTTATACGTTTAAGTGTTAAAAATTACGTTCTACTGATGAGCTTGTGGCAGGTATCGTCAATACTAATTCACATAATTTCGACACTTCGGTGTAGGCATTTTCCAGCTCCTTGTCTTTTAAAAATTGAATTAGTTCCTTGGCGTTATTTTTTGCACTAATGTCATCAGTTTCGTAAATCACTTTTAGTTCAGATCGCAGTAACACTCGGTCGAAGAACCGGCCATAATGAAGAAGAAGAGATTTAAACGCATCTTCTGGAAAACTTTTTCCTTTAAATGCATCAAAATTGCAGAGCTCGAGGAATTTAAAATCATTTAAACCGTTAAATCTATAGTTTATTTGTTGCTGAATTTGATCGATTATTTCATAAAAGAGGCGTCTGTATGATATTTGAACATCTCCGACCTTGTCTGTTCGAAGACGCTTGGCTTGTGGCTCTACATTTAACGTCATCGTTTTCTCCCAAAATAGGCCATAGTCATCTCTTTTTTGGCTTAACGTGGTCTAAAAACCATCCACTTTTTTTAGGCAAAAAGCAATATCATTTGTTTTAGTTTGTAAAATATTAAAAACATTGTGCGAGAATGGAAATATTTCTGAAAATATGTTCAACAAATAATTAAAATTAAAATCTCGTTTCAAACAGTCCAAAAAACCCCTCGGACTATTTATTGCTTCTGAGTCCCACGTTTCATTATTTTCTATTATATTCTCAAATAGTTCATTCAGTGATTCACGATTTTCAGATACTGTTAACACAAGTCTTCCATTATAGTTCCACCTAGTAGGAGCTACTTTGGGCAATCGTTTGTGGATAATGAAGTCCAAAGCTTGTGTACGTTTTGTTGACTTGGAAAAAAAGCAGCCATGCCACATAAAGTAACGAAAAATACTTTACACTCTTTAATGTGATTGATTGACTGGGATAAAACTAAATTCAATTTATGAGCAAAACAATGGACAAACACAGAACTTGGGAACTTTAGCTTGCCGACCCCCTAATTGTCGTGCCAATCACTGCAGCTGCATCATAGCTTTGAGCAACTAATTTATTCTCTCCATTAATTTCTTTAGTAACGTTATAAACTATGGTATAAAATGCATCTGCTGTACGATTTTCGGACACATTCTTAAAACCTAAAAATCGCTCTTGAATACTTCCGTCTATTTTAACGTAGCGTATTACTATAGATAATTGGCTAAAATTAGTGATATCAGTTGTTTCGTCCAGAACAATATCAATGAACCGCGCCTCGCCAATCTCCTACTTAATTCTTTTTAAAATAATGGTTGCAACAGCGGAAATTAAATCATTCTGGATTCGATTCGACGTTCCGCGAAAAACGCAAGACTGCTCTAAATGATTTCTTAAGCAATTTACTAAGTAAATCTTGAAAATTTCCTCTATTTGAAGAAACCCTTGTTTCGTCATGAGCTCTAAATCCCAATTCATGCTGTCTGAGAAAACAAACAGTGACTAATTTCCAAGTGTTTATTAAGGGCGTGTTCAATTCTGGTTTTGCCGAAGAAATTGTTTAAATCGGAAAAACCAGTTTTATTCCAGAGACCTTTTTCATTTTCAAAAAGTAGACATGGCTAACAAAATAACTTACTTATATTTTCACACCCAGTTAGCCATTTAAATTGTTTGTATTGTTTTTCCGGATAAAAATGTCTAATACAGTTTTTCATTTTTGTGGTTAAATTTTTCATAGGCGGTTTTGCTCTTCCTTTGGAAATTATTTTGTTGAAAATCCCTTTATTATTAAGACACACACCACACATTCACACACACTCTTCTTACTAAATTTTCCAACATTTTCAACGTTATCACCGACAGCCGAAGTTGACGGTATTTGCATATCCACGTCCGTATTATTGTCTTCCATATCGCACCATACACGACGTGACGTACGTATCACACAACACACGGATAGCCGTTCAAACAAAGAATCTACTCCAACGATGGCTTCCGCCCCCACTTAAACACGAGACTGAAATGCAAAAATTGCAAACAGCCGGTGGGAAGTTCAATAACCTCTGGCTCGATTCACAGGAAATCAAGCATAGAGGACTTGTCTGCAGAGAAGCTAGCGGCCCGCATAGGTTTTATTCGATTTCTATTGTGGCTCGGTCGGAGTCAAGGCCGCATTTATTATTGGCTTCATAATTAAGATAATATCTTAGCATTTTTAATATAAACTAAATTAATGGTTTCCTATTTGAAAAATTACATTTTTGAAGATGTTTTGTAATTTTTTTTTTTGGGGAAGCACTGCTTCCCTTGCTTCTATGGACTGCACGCCCCTGAAATTAACTGTTACAAATATGCAAAAAATGACGTCACTGCGTATCCGAAAAATGTCTACTATATACTAAATAACTATGAGTGGAACTAAATTGTATTACACTTTATTATCTCTAATAAAAGAAAAGGTTCATAACGATTCAAGTTCCGGGTAAAAGAAATTTACCGTTTTTATATATTGTGTTTAGTAATGCTCTATTGTTCACGGGGTTCTTGATGTCATAATAGTTATTCTTTTAGTTTTTAATATATTAATAAATACCGAACAGCAAAATAAGATAAAAGTGGGAAGATAATCATATCTATTACTATTTTTTTTGTTTTTTACAGAACTCACGACTTCAGAATTCAAATTATACCGAGAAGGCATTAAGGAACTATGAGTGAAACCGTGACAGATATCTTCCTAGAAGCTATGAAAGAGGACCCTTACTATTCCCACGGATCAATGACCAAAAGAAGTTATGGGGTAATTAGGGAGCTTTGGGTGTCTATAGTCCACATCATTCTATTCCTGTTGACTCTGGGATGTACCGTTTTTCTTTCCTACGTAATTTGTAAATGTAAAAGACTCCGAACTCGAACAAATTATATTATTTTGCTTTTGTTTATTTCAGTAACAATTTCCTGCATATGCATGACAGTCTTAACGTATTTCAGAGAATATTGGAGCATGTTTCGTGTTATTTATCTGTTTCCTTTAGTCTTTATGGAATCGTCTTTTTTCTTGGCCTTTTTGCTTGGTTTAGATTGGTATCTGTCTGCAAATCGCACCAGAACCTACATGAAATATAAAAAAATTGTTACGTGGCTAATAGTTTCAATTCACTTACTTTTATTGACTAATTTTTTTGAACTTTTAAGCGATGATTATATTTGCGATTACATTGTTCTTGGTTTGGGCGGAATAATTTATTTTATAAGTCTTTTGACAATGGCCGTTTTAAATATTATTAAAAAACGCCAATCTTATTCCCAAGATGCTCTAAAAACTTTCTATGCTTTAGTAATTGCTAGTGTATATCTTCTGATGTGGTTGCCCGGTGTGGTGGCGGCGCTTATATATCTCCTTGAGGTAGATTTTGAACATATCAGGGCGATGTACATCTTGGAGTTTGTAGGATTTTTATCACCTATCGTAATACTATGTCTGCTAGGAAGGCTAGATACAAACTTTAAAATGTCTTATAACTATGTATTTAAAAGATCTGCTAATAATTATGAACCACCGTCCAACAACCCGGATTTAGACACTTTAGATATAGTTGCTTCTTGAGTTATTCTCACTAATTGTAATCGAAGCTACAATATATTTTTCTATATAACTGTACTAGTGTTTTATTTTGAGATGTAGGTGTAGTAACAACTATCTATCAATACAGGCTATATAACATAGGTGGCTAATTGAGTAATACTATAGAATAAGAACTTTCACGGTTTAGTCAGTTCAGAAATCATGGTTGCTGAACTTAGGTCGTGACAAATTGGAAATACCATCCGAAGTTTCTCCTTTGATTGCACGAGGCATCTTCAGGAATCTTTCTAGTTCCAAATACTGATTGAGCTCTAAGAGATTTAGCCGAGCTTTTATTCCCGACTTGTACTTGCCGAACCGTGACCCTGTGTTAAGATCGGTTTCCATGTGTGACGTAGACCGTAACCAGTATCTTGAAGTTTTTGTACCTTCATACATTTTAAAAGTTGGTCTAGTTCTACGTTTATAGGATCCGGGAACTGGCGCTAGAACCTTGATTTCTTCTACATTTATAATATGTTGTCTTATGTTGGTGTTCAGCTACAGAAGATTAAATAACTGGTTTATTTTTAATTCATCTTTCATGTTCCTTAAATCTAATGAATATTGAGCATCCTGTTTCTTACACATGCATTAGAAAAACGCATCATGTCTGAATAACGCATTCAAACTACCACCAGTGGAGCAAAAATCATTAAAACCAAGCAGCTCCAAGATCCCCATTAGGTTCTACGGTCTTCCCAAAATACATAAGTACAATGTACCACTTCGAACGATCGTCAGTGCAATATACTTACCTACATACAAATTAGGTAAAAGTGTCTCTAATTTTTCATTTAGAGGATTCTGAAACCGATGCTTGAACTTTGATTTCTTTCACTTATATAATATGTCCAGTCTTATGTTGGTGTTCAGCTACAGACGATTAAACGACTGGGTTATGTCTTGTTTCTACCACATGCATTAGAAAGACTCATCATGTGTGATTAACGCATCCAAACAACCATTAAAACCAAGCAGCTCTAAGATCCATAAGTTCTACGGTCTTTCCAAGATACATAAGAACAATGTACCACTTCGAACAATAGTCAACGCAGTAGACTCGCCTACATACAAATTAGGTCCAAATCTTTCCATTTTTTTTTTCAAGTTATTTGCAAGAATAACAGATTCTTGTATAAAAAAGAACCTGCACACTTTGTGGAAAACTTAAGGCAATCCAATTGGATCTCGATGACATTTTGGTCTGTTTTGATGTAGAACCACTATACAAGAATGTTCCTGTCCCTGTTGAATTTCTATTATATCAGACATAATGAAACATAGGAATATTGATACCACCCTAAAAGAAATAGACATAGTTGACGTTTAATCTTCAATACACATAAGAGTATTGGACAAAGCTTGCGATTCCTGAAAGATGTTGTTTATTTTCAAAGAGAATAAGTATAAAAAAATGTCTTTCCTGTGGAGTAGTGTGGAGAAAAAACAGGACGCTCAATATCCACTAGACTTAGGAAACATGAACGATGCATTAAGAAGAAGAAATTGTTCAATCTTCTGTAGCTGAACAACAGCATACTACTGAACATATTATAAACGTCAAAGAAATAGAGGTTTTAGAGTCGGATCCAGGGTTCTATAAACAAAGAAATTAGAGAATATTTTTTAAACATACAAAAAAGGGACGGATATAAAAGCCCGCTTAAACTTGTCGAGCTGATTCAATGTTCAATTCTAGTGGAGTAAAGATTCCTGAAAATGCCTCGTGCAATAAAACGCGAAACGTTGGATGATGAGTGATAATATAATAGTAATAACAACACTTTATAAGATAGCAACAGCTACACTGTGCCAGAAAGTGTAAAGCAACTTACAGACCATAAAATGGTAACTGAGGACCAAAAAAAATTCCAAAAATCAAGCCAAGGTAGAAAAGAACCACTATTCTACAGTCATCACGAAGAAAAAAGAAATGAGAAATCTGTATCCTGCTATATTGATTATAAAAAAGCGCTCACACTGCCTCACAGAAGTCCTTACATTTACACAGATACCCAGTATCTAATATTATGACCATCAAATGGAACTCTTCTTGCTGATTATAGATATACATATGCAGGGTGCATCGACAAGGTGTACGGCTTACATAGTGCCTAAACCGTAAGAGGTATAGAAGAAAATTCTAGAGCAAAGTTGTAGGGTTGACAAAAATCTATAAACGGAAAATAACTTTATATCTATAGGGTGAGTCAAAAAAATTTATGGTAAAATATCTATTTTTTTTAATGGAACACCCCGTATATTATATCTGACTCAGCAGAGAGAGAGAGCTATACTTTGATATTTTGTTGATATTTGTTGTGATTCAGAGGGTCCGTTTAAAAGATCGTAGTTATCTATGGATTCAATTTAGACAACAAAATGTTCATCACAGTAGATACCTGCTATAGGTTCCTAGTGATATTTTGTAAATTTTTTATATAGAGTGTTTTTTATGAACTTACCAATTTGCCAAAATTAAATATGCAATGCTGTTTATTATTTATTATTTTATCAATATATATATATATATATATATATATATATATATATATATATATATATATATTTAGAAGAGAAATAGAAATTTCAATTTGTGTGCGGTTCTTGGTCGTACAAAATTATACAAACGAAAGAACTAACGGTAATGATTACTCCTTCACCATTTTGTCAAAAATCGACCAAAATATGACGCTGTGTTTGTTTCCAGGGCCAAGGTGCCATCTGCTATCGTAATATCTGCCCCGGCAAGGTTCATCATGCAGTTTCCTTTCCTTTCGTTTGTATAACTTTTTACGACCCAGAACCGCACAAAAATTGAAATTTCTGTTGCTCTTCTATTTTTGCACAGATGTGTCGTTTTGTGCTCCAAAGTAGGTTGCATCTAAAGCGATTTAGTTGCACCATAGTACCTACAGATGGCACCACTGGTTGGACACGACACCTTGTTTCTTTCAGGGTTTGGGTATGGATGGTCGGTTTTAATACCGATACCCTCCCAGAAAACTGCCTGATGAGGTTTGAACACAATATGTTAAAATAAGAATTACTAGCCATAACAAATGCGCAGAAATCATGAAATATGTCATGGAAGATATAGCAGAATCCCATATTATTGCAAACTAAATCATATAGAACTTATATGGGCGCAAGTGAAAGAATTTGTAGGAAGACAAAGCATGACATTTAAAACGAAAGATGTTAAGCTAATGTTTGATCAAGCCATTAAGGGAGTGACACATTAAACAGGAGAAAATGTGGGATCTTGACAACCTGATCGATCAGACGGGCGACCCTTTAACTGTAAGATCAAGAGGTGATGACGGTTTCTCAGATGACGAAGAATATAACCTATTATAATTTAATTGTTGTATAATAATATATAATAAGTATTTTATCTATATATATATTATATACATATTATAATGTGAAATTTAAAGTCCTAATAAATTTAGGAATAGATGTGTAGCGGGTTTAGGACAGAAATAAAAATCCCTTTTTCTTAAAAAAGATCCGACGTTTCGACTATATATTTAGTATTCTTCAGGGCTATTTTTAAATATGGGATTTATGTCAACACACAAAAGTATATTCATGTCCATATGAAACCTAAGGAAGACCATGACATTATTTTTACAACAATAACAAGGCAAACCCGACAATTAGTATGGACGGACGACAGCAACTCAGTTGTTGGTGAAAGTGGCATTAATTATCGGCGGGTCACCCTGTAGTCCATTTTACATACCTAATGAGGTATATTTCTGTAAACAGACTATGATTTTTCCATTTAATTTAAATTATACTCAAAAATTAAGTGTGACATAGGTAGTAACCATAGATATATAACCAATAAGAGATATATCTATTTATATTTTGTAAAAACCACACATCACATTTGCTACTCTACGTGTGTTCCTAATCTATTTAGCTTCATAATCCAATATGATTTTCTGCCAAACAATGTTGTCAGCAATATAGAATCTTCTAAAGAGTGCTTTCATATTTAAGTCTTTACTAATTAAACAATTTTGCATTCGTAGTTGCATTTCCGCAAACAGAAATATTTTGTGTTTGTTGGTACGCAAATTATTATCATTAAATTAAATCGAAAGTTTTTTTGTTTATGGTAATAATTACAACTCATTTATTTTCAACCCGTGTTGCAAAAATTTAGTCCAATAGTGGCAACGTCGTGCGCATGTTTGTTCGCCGAATATATCACGATACCCAATATTAATTTATAAAAACTCCGTAAAGTGGTTTATAGTATTTTGTGCTGTGCATTGTTATTTTAAGTCTGAATTTTTAATTTTTGGGGATATTTAGTGTGTTTTGTATTTTTTTGATGAGATAACTCTTTGAAAGTCCTTAAAATGTTCTCCAAGTTTATGGAAAACTAGATACTTTTAAGCCGGAATTTTCCTTTCACGGGTTGGTTAGGTTAAGGTTAGAATACTACCCTTTAAGTAGCGTAACATTTAGCATATTTGAAATGAAATCAAATGAAATGCAAAAGATGAGAAGTTACATCGCCGTTTGTTGTGCAATTCAAATTCGAAATCATTTTATTAGCAACCAATTTATAGAAAATTACAATAGCAAGAAAACATATTAATAGAAAGAGGTCCGAAGAAAAAACAAGTTTGAAACTTTTTGAAATGTATAAACAACATAATCATCTCGGCTAGACCAGTTTACTTAGACATATTTGGATTTATAAGTGTATTATAGACGATAAGAGATAAATAAAATACCCAAAAAACTATAACTATAATATTAAACACGCTGCATATTTAGCAGATATTCACACAAAGCATTCCGCAATTTAATTCCAACATAAGAAAATGATTTTTGGAACCCGGCTGTTTTGTGTTGTGGCACTATAAATCGGTTTACATGTCTTGTATTGTGGCGAATAAAACATTTAAATATACGAATTGTCCAGTTTTCAAGATCTTATAAATAAGATTGTACATGTGATATTTTCTACGATTTTTCATATTTAGGATAAAATTTTCATTCAAGTATGGCGTAATATGATTTCTATATTGTATATAATAAGAAAAACGCATACAACTATTTTGTAATTTTTGAATAGTTCCCGCCAACCTCTCAGAATCAGAATACACCATATCGCCGTAATCTAACAAAGACAAAATAAGAGCGTTACAGAGATAATACTTGGTTTTTGAAAGCAATACGCTTTTGAGATTATATAATTTTTTTAAGCCGTTATAGGCTAGTTTTATTTTATTTTTAATGTGAGATTCAAATGAAAGAATCGAGTCGAAAGTTACACCTAAAATCTTTGCCTCTTTGACGACCGGAAGATAAGTGTTATTTATTTTAATTTTAAAATTATCAGCAACTCTCCTGATAGTTTTTTTGTTATATCCAAAAAAAAAATATATTGCATTTTGAGGCATTCAATTTTAAATTACACAGGGTAATAAAATGAAAACAAAAATTTGGTGCCGGAAATCTAACATCTGATTTTAGATGTTTTTAATGTGCTGATTCAAAAAATGCCACCATATTTTTCTATCAGCTCTAGTTTTTGAGATACAGGTTACAGGTTAATTAATATTTTTTTTCAACAACAACAAGTAAATAGATAAATAAGTACTTAATCGTCAAAATAGAAATTTCTCAGAATCTAATTAACCAAATGGACACTTTGAGAGAGAGCAGAAAAATTTTGTGTAAATTTTGATCGATTCAAGACACTAAACTGAAACAATGACTTTGTAAATCATCCCGAAAAGAGAGAGAGCTTATCTTTGTGAAAAGAGCCTATTTTGCGTTCATTTAGGAGATCAAGATAAATCTTGGACCTCACATTTCATATGTAAAACATGTGTTGAACATTTGCGACAGTGGATAACTGGAAAGAGGAAGTGCCTAAAGTTTGGTGTACCAATGGTTTGGAGAGAACCGCGAAACCATCATAACGACTGCTATTTTTGTCTCGTTAATATTAAAGGCATAAATAGAAACAATAGACACAAATGAACATATCCTGATCTAGATTCTGCAAGAAGGCCTGTAGCGCGTTCGGAAGAAATACCCGTTCCATCATTCAGCAGTCTACCCGAAGTGACAGAAGATGATACAGAAACATCAACGTCTGACGAAGTTCAAAGAATTCAATCAGAAAACGACAGCGAATTTGAAGCAGATTTAGCAACTCCGCAGTGTTTCAATCAAGAAGAACTAAACGATCTTATAAGAGACCTGAATCTCTCAAAGAAATCCGCTGAATTACTTGCATCCAGATTAAAAGAAAAAAATCTACTTTCTCCATGTACTAATATTACATTTTATCTTAAAAGAGATAAGGATCTGCTGCCTTTTTTCGCTCTGGAAAATGACTTGGGTATTCTGTAACAATATAAAAAGGCTCTTAGAAAAAATGGGTTTGCCTGAATACACTCCAGATGATTGGCGCCTTTTTATTGACAGTTGTGTTCTTTTACATAACGGTAACAAATATGGCTCAATTCCTATTGGTCATTCTACTACCATGAAGGAAGAATATGAATATTGCACTAGTTTTGAGAAAAATTAAATACGAAGAACATCAATGGGCAATTTGTGTTGATTTAAAAATGGTTAACTTCCTCCTTGGACAGCAGAGTGGTTATACAAAATATCCTTGTTTTTTGTGCCTTTGGGACAGCAGAGCTAAAAATGAGCACTGAGTTAACAAAAATTGGCCTTCAAGAGATGTCATGATTCAAGGAAAACAAAACGTGATCAACGAACCTTTGGTTTTACTTCCGCCCTTGCATATCAAGCTAGGCCTAATGACGCAATTTGTGAAGGTTTTAAATCGAGATGGAAATTGTTTTGGGTGTTTGTAACGTAAATTTCCTGGCATTAGCACGAAAAAACTAAAAGCTGGTACATTTGACGGTCCTCAAATAAGGCAACTTGTTCAAGATCCACAATTCACCACATTAATGAACGAGACTGAATCTAACGCTTGGTGTTCATTTGTTCAAGTAGTACAAAATTTTCTTGGCAATCATAAAGCAGAGAATGACGTAGAATTAATGGAAACTATGCTTTCAAATTTTAATATTCCCGGCTGTAATATGAGTATAAAAGTTCACTACCTCCACAACCACCTAGATCGTTTTCCAGAAAACTTAGGCAATTGTAGTGAAGAACAAGGGAAAAGATTCCATCAGGATATTAAAACTATGGAAGATCGTTATCAAGGACGATGGGATAGTCACATGATGGTGGACTACTGCTGGAATCTTCAGCGAGACTGCCCTAGTAAACTCCATTCTAGAAAGTCGTATAAAAGAAAATTTTTATGAGATTAGTGACTAATGTAATTATGTAAATTAAGTTTTTGCAATAAATACTTAAATCCATGTGTCTTTGTTTTTTAACTGGCAATGGTAATATTATATATTATAACAGTCATAAAATAGTATAAAACAGTTATAATGTAAAATATATACACAATTTAAAAAAAAAAAGAACTAGATCTGATTGACAAAATCTGAGAACTTTTTCACATTCTGCATCCAACAATTACCCAGTAACAGTTAAAAAATCGCAGGCACCAAAATATGTGTTGGCCTGTGTTATGATTTCTTGCAAAATCGTTCATATTTTTAATGTCACTATTAAAGTCTTCCTGAGATTGCTCTATTTGAGATATAGTAATAGGCATGTATATTTGAGAATCATCTGAGTATTGTTGTAATTTGGAATTATTTATGCAATTATTCATATCCGCAACAGCAAGGGACCCAATATAGAACCCCGGGGAACACCGGTTGTTAGAGGCAGATATCCCGACTTACTTGTATAACCATTTGTATTTAATGATACACAGTGAGATCTATTTGAGAGATAAGAACCCAAGAAATTTGTAGATTTCTTTGAGAATCCAAAGTATTGCGATTTTGCCAACAGCATATCGTGATTGATTGTATCAAAGGCTTTGCTGAAATCAAGTATGGCCATACAGGTAATATGCTTTGAATCTTCATTTAGTCGTATACATTTTAACCATTTCATTCATGCTAGTCGTTGTACTAAATTTTTTACGAAATCTGGATTGACAGCTTGGTAGAATATTGAAAGCGTTTACAAAATTATTTATTTGTTGACAAACATGTTTTTCTAAAATTTTTGATACTACAGGCAAAATACTTATAGGGCTAAAGTCTTTAGGTTCCTTCGGATCAGTTACTTTAAGAAATGGTTTAATTAAAGCTCTTTTCCATACACCTGGAAAACAGTCTTCTAATATACAACTATTAATTATGTTTATAAGGGGTTTATACAATATGGTAAACGTAATTTCAAATCTCTAATTGATATTTCATCTTCTCCCGTAGCATTTGTATTTATAGTGTTTAAAATTGTATAAGAGTTTTTTCCTCTATAAGATTAATATTCAACTTGGAAGTTAGATATTGATATTTATTAGCTTTATAATAATTTAATCTGTCTTGAGAGATATTATTTGAGTTAAGAATAGAGTTTGAAAAATAATCAATAAAAGTTCGGCATTACTTACATTTTCTGGCAGACCAATTCTTTTTTTGTATTTTATGTTAATGTTATTGTAATCACGAAACTGTATCCTTCTGAGACAGGGTTTATTTTTTTGATAAATCTAATGCCGCATACTTTAAATAGTGATCTGAAATTGATTGAGGCAAGAAAATTGACAACAATAATTACATCTATAAGTATTGATGTGTTAGTTGAAATGTTATTTCTCGTCGGTTCTTTGATTAGTTGAGTAAGGTTAAATAAATAACGTTTGATAAGCCTTTCTTTAGAATTTATAGTAAAACATAGTCATACATAGGCACTGAGAGGCTAAGCATGTCTTCCAAAAAATTGAAAAAGTTCTGAACATTTGAGGAAGGAGGACGATAAATTGTTTTAATTAATTTTTTAAAATAAATGTTAAACTTAAATATTTAAATTCGGTTGATGGGTGGTCAAACATAACTTCATTGTACTTAAAATTGTTTTTAATGAAAAGACCCACTTCACCTCCACGGCCTACTCTATCACTCCTAAGTAGATTATATCCGGGTAAATCAAAAGCACTACCATCATCTTCAACCGAAGCCAAGAATGTCAAATTTGTAATCAGATATGTAATTACTTAATTCGTCAAACCCTGTATTAAGTGGTCTTATATTTAAATGACTGCAAACAAACAGGTTTGTATTCTTTAAGTCATAGATTTTAAATTATGCTCGTCTCCTGCCACTCTAATTAGGTTATCCCCCATCATCTCGTCCATCCCCAGACACCAACCACTTCCCAGCTCAATTAGCAAAACTAACAACATCTATAAAATCAAGAAAAAGAGATATTATCACAAGGTACAATGCAGTAACAACACGACGCAACATCGGTCAAAGTTAAATAATTATATTTTGATTAGTTACTTGATGAGTCCCTTTTTATACGAAGAATGCATACAAATTTAAAGAATTATAAACCACTTATTCACGGTCTAATATTACACTAAAAAGAAAAAAAAACAAAACAAAAATTGCATTTACAAATTAACTCTTATATTATGATACAAATTAGGGGTGCTGTTGGTAGTATATATTCAAGAATTGCCGAAATCTAGGGTAATGACATGCTTTATTTGTTTGTTATTTGCAACTAACTATATGCTTTATTATTATTTTAAGGTAAAATTACTATGTTATTTCAAATAATTTTAAAGCAAAATTTATTTTTCTATAATTCTAGGGCACATTATGCAAAGCGTTTACCAGAAATACCGTTTCACGAGAATTTAGCTCGAATAAAATCAAAAATTTGTGAAAAAAATTGAAGGTTTTACATACCTATATTTAAGTTTTAGCGTCCCTAGATGCCAAACAATATGTTTTCTCAATTCCATTTTCAAATTTTGATAAAAAATTAAGGGTCATATGGGGATGACTTGATATTATTTTGGTAAAAATCCAATATGACCGAACAAAATGGCGGCCTAGTGAAATGTTAAAAACATTTTTACTCTAAAACAAATTATCCAGTTTACTTCAAATTTTGCACAAAAACCAAGGAATCAACCTGAAATATTTTGGTATGAATCCAAAACAGCAAAACAAAATGGCGACCTAATAAATTATTTTAAAAAAATCAGTCTAAAAAACTACCTATTAGATAAATTTTAAGTTTTGGACATATATTAAGGGTCATATAGAGATTACCTGATAAAATTGTGGTTCGAATTCAAGATAGAGAAACAAAATGGCGGCCAAATAAAATTTCTAAAAAAATCAATGCAAAAAATTTTCTTATTTAATTGACTTATTATCTTGCAGCAAAATTGAATATGATACAGGGATTAACTGGTACGAATTCAAAATGACGGTATAAAATGCCTATCTTAAAAAATCAGTGTAAAAAAATCGGTAAATTTACTTTACCCGGAACTTCTTTCGTTATCGTAGTCCTTACTTTTATTAGAAAGAGTGAAGTGTGAAACAATTTAGTTCAACACATTGCATATTTAATAACACATACAGTCTGGCAACTGAATGAACCTGGATAGAAAGAATGCGGGCAAAAAACTTCCTTCCCTTTTTCCATATAAGTGGTCCGTTCAAAATATATATTTTTACTGCATCACGAATTCAAATAAAAATAGTAAAAATATATTGATCGGTATCGACGGTATATCAGGGAAGATTTCCCAAACTCCGGCCCGTTCAATAAGCAGTCATTGTCAGAGAGAGATAGCCGTGGTTGGCGCGGATGGCATTGGAAAGACGAAGATAAAAGATCGTTATTCCAGGCTTGGTTTGAATTATGAACGGGCCGGGGTCTGATGTCCGATTTTCTGATCAGTGGTGTCACCGAAATAAGAAAAATTACTTAAGTTTTATTTGTGTATGTGGGTATTGCCTGTTTTTTTTTATTTTCTTGTGTGTATAATTAGTAATAATCATGGCCATTTGGAGAACTTGGGAAAATACTTGCAATAATGTGGAATTTGTAGGACTTGTGGTTGAAGACTTTTTTCACAAGGATATGGAAGAGCACACACAAAAGGTGATAAAAAAAATTAACTATTTACGCCCATTTCCAGAAATTGTTTGAAATATTTTATGGGGGGAGAAGTTTTTTCGCCATTCCAATTGACGTTAAATAAAAAAAACTTCTTGTTAAACTCTGTTTTATTAATAGGGATTAATTAGTTGTTTTGTTAATTTTACTTGTTAGTTAATTATTTCCGATTGTTTAGTTATTTTATATTGAATGATAGACTCGACTCGCTTCTTGGTGCATTTCCTTAGTTTTAATTAATGAATATAGTGAATGAGTATATACATGCAAATTTCATACCTATTTAAATCTTAATACGTATCTTTATTTAGAGACATATTTCTAGGTTTTAAATATTTCTTGAGGCTTATATATTTCTTACAATAATTAAATTTCTTTTCGAATTATGGAAAGAAATATCTTTTTAAAGAGAAAACCTCTTGCTGGCCAGTCCAGAGAAATTATCGCCAATGTTTATAGAGTTTGCGATGAGGAAGCGAGAAGTAATAATTTTAAATTACCTTTAAAAAGGAAAATCGATCGCGTCGCTCTATATACTTGGGTTTCTCAAGACACCGTGAGCAAAATTCACAAAGAAGATGAAAAGAGGCAAAGGGAACGTCCAGGTGAGATGCACTCATCACCACCCAACAAGAAAACCCGTTTGACTCTCAAAAAGGATTTTGATGATTTTCATTAGGCAAACAATAAATAAGTTTTATTTAAAACTAACAACTGCACCTACACTCAGAAAGCTTCTCCTTAAATTGCAAGAAACAATAGATTTCCCTTATAGTCGCGAAACATTAAGGATGTTGTTGAAGGCCAATGGCTTTTTTCTTTGTAAGTGACAAAATAAACGAAAGATTCTGTTGGAGAGACCCGAAGTTTTACATTGCCGCTATAAATATACAAGGACAATTTGAAATTATAGAGAGGAGGGTCGTAACATAGTTTACATTGATGAGACATGGGTCGATAATGATTTAACTTTTGGGAAAGGTTGGCAAAGCAATGACGCATTTGGAATAGTAAGCAATATTAGGGCAAGTGGTGAGTGTTTGGAATTAATTATATTTAATTTATTTATGATGTGATAACGATCATAATAGTTTATTACTTGTGTTTATGTACTGGGTGTTCAATTAAAAATGGCTCTCGTCGATATCATGAAAAGTATTTTCCGTTTCTGTTATACCCATAGCGGCAATTCTTTGAATTTGAAAATATTTTCCAATGATTTGTCGTGGTCGCTTTCACCAAGTACCCTGTACAAAGTAGTAAAAGTTTTCTAACAAAATTTATATGTATTTTCAATCAAAGTTTTACTTTCCTTTGTCAAAATATATATATACGTGAGAACTCGAAAATATAACAAAAATAATTTATTTGAAATGGAATACCATGTATACTTTTCAATTTCAAAGACATCGCTTTCTCTTTCCTCTAAATATACCCGGTGATATATTTATCTTTGAAGATGACTGAGTGAATCGACAAAAACCTTGTCATAAATATCATTGTGCTAGAGAGAGATTTGATTTTTACACCAATCAATAGAGCAAAAAAATAGTCCTTTTTTGCCAAAAATACTGATCAGAATCCGAGTGCACCATCATACACAAGATAGTTCATAGTAATATTCTTTTATGTTTTCCACTTGCGATTAGGTATCAACTTATAAAGAATTTAATACAAAAGAATCTGAAAATTTAGGCTTTTTCCAAAAATGCATGTCCTTATTTTTTGAAGATGTGGTAGAAGACTTTGATGAAATAATAGTCATTGTTAAGTACTTTATGCACACCAAAACCAGGCTTTGTGGAACTAATAGTTTTTGAACAATTGCGCCTTGAACCAAAATGTTATGGGCTCATTCCTGTGTAACACTCGAATTTTGTGCCGAATTTTAGATACAGTTAGTTACATACAGTTAGTTAATTACATTTTTAGCAATATACTTTTTAGCGTTTCACTAAACCACCATTTTGTTCCGCCGTATTGGAATTTTACCAAAATATTATCAGGTTACTGTCATGCAATCCTTAATTTTTGACAAAAATTTAAACTTAATATGGCAAGTAGATTTTTAGCTATGCCGCAAATTAACAAAGAGACAAACAGACAGACAGATTAAAAGAAACTCTATTTTTTTGGGACCTAGGGAGGCTAGAATAGGAAGATACGTAAAACATTGTTTTTTTCCATGTTTATAAATGTTGTAGTTGACCGACATTTTGTTTTGCTCTCTTGAAATCGTACCAAAATTTTACAAGTTCATCTCTATACAACAATTATTCCTAGAGGAAAATTTGAAATCAATCTATAAAATGGTCTTTTCGGGCCGAATAGTGAAAATATTTATTAAGCCGCCATTTTGTTTCGCCATTTTAAATTCAAACCAACATTTACCAGCTAATTTCCACATAATCTTAGTATTTCTTAGTAATAACATTTCACTAGACCGCCATTTTGTTTCGCCTTAATGGATTTTCACCAAAATGTTACCATTTTATCCTCTTATGATCTACGGTTTTTGACAAAATTTTAAAGATAATGTATAAATACTTTTTAAGCTATGCCGCATACAGATAGACAGACCGACAGACAGAACGATAGAAATGGGAGAACATGTTTTTCGAGGCCTAGAGACCCAAAAATGTAAGAATCTGCAAAAATCTCGGTGGGTAATTTTTTTCATGAATACAATCGTCCCTTTTACGAGGGAAGTCCAAAAGCAATATTTATTGATATTTTCATTATTATTATTATTATTGTCATCAATATTAATGAATAATAATCTGATTAAAATAACTTCGCACGCCTATGACACGGGAAGATTTTTGACAAGATTCTCCCCTGGTTTGTTCCTATGTAGCACTTGTTTTATGTGCAAAATTTGAGAAAATTGGATAATAAGTTTTTTTAATAATCTTGTTCCGGCATATTCGATTTTACCAAAATATTACCAAGTTATGCCCATATAACAATTTTACTAGTTCTTCTCTACACCACAATTAGTTATGGCGCACAATTTTAAATCAGTCCATTAAACAGTATTTTCAAGCGGAATTTTTAAACATTTTATTAAGCCACCATTTTGTCCCGCCAGCCTGGATTCGTAACAAAATTTTACCTGTTGATTCCTAGCTAATACTTGATTTTTATCAGTTTATTTTACATCATGCCCAAAATATAAGTGTGGCTCAGTTAGAAACTGGTAATATGGGGGTGGTGGAACAAAATAGCGAACAATAAAAATATTTGAAGACAGGATACTAAATGACTATGCGCGAAACAAAATTGGGTTCCACTTTACTATTCCTAATGAAAGAAAATATTCTTAACAAGGGAAGGAAATTTTTGTTGTTTCAGAAATTCCATGGAAATGGTCCACTTAAGATGCTCCTATACTTTATCTCAATAAATAAGACACTGAGAAAAAAAAGTTAAGTACAAAAAATATTTGACCCTAAGTATATTTTTTATTTATAATATTTTTATGTATACACCATTGTGCCAGGACAGTAACCAACTTTTTTCTTTTAATGAAATGGTATGAATATTTTTAGAAATTCTAATTCTACGCTTGCTTTTGAGTGTTTTTATTATATTGAGTATTTTTTGAGAAAAATTAATTTTTTTCGGAAAAACAGGTTTTTGGAAAAATGTGATTTTTTCACACCTGAAGACTAAAATTGTGAATTTTGGTTATGGATCCATGGGAGTGGTTAATATTTAATACTTTAACCTATCAAGAGCGAAGATCCATTATACAGGGTGGTCACAAATGACCATAAAAAAATGTTTTTTTAACTAAAAAAACTTAATTTTTTTAAATGGAACTCCCTGTATTTAGCCCTTTTATTGTGTTTAGGATTTAATTCTGCATCATTCCATATAAGGTAGTGGGGGTATATATGGCCCACCTAAGCAAAATCATGATTTTTTTCAAAACTTTATTTAACAAAATATAAACTTAACTTACATATGTTGAGCATGTACTTTGTACTTCCAAGTTACATATTTGGTTTAAGTGTTTTGTGAATCAAACTATTTTTTTTTGTCAAACATAAAAATCCTTTCATCTGGCCATATTATCCGACTCTGGTGGTTAATATGGCCCATACTAAATCATCTTAAAACTAAGTGAATATATCATTCAAAATAAACTAAAATAAAATAACAACCCTTACTTAGTTGGTAGATATTTAAAACTAAAGAAAAATATAAGAAAAACAAAGTGTGGCCATATTAGACTAATTACTAAATTGCCAAAAAAAAAAACAATAAACAAAAACAAGTCTTTAGGAACAGTTTGGGCACTCAAAATCATCCTCATCATCTGCTGTTAGTCCGACACACTCTTCATGGTAGTATGTCAGACACGTTGAGCACAACCGCATGTCCATCTGTTGGTCGGTATCACAAATCGAACAATACCAGGACTCTACTGGCTTTGAAGGCAATGGTTTTGATTGTCGTGATGTGGAAGGCTGGCAATTGGATTCATTAAAAAGTTGTAGGGTTACCTTTTGAGCTTTATAGTTAAGAGCCTTACGGCGTTAACTCTTTTAGTGACTCGTGTGGTACCGTCAGGTGTAGGTAAAAGTTCCTTAAACGAATCATCTAGATTTAATGGTTTTGATGGACTTTTCTGAGCCTCAGGGTTGTTTGGTTGTCGCTTATTAGTCTCAAGGATGTTTGAGAGAGTAATTACTTCTTTCTTCTTTCTTCGCATTAGGCTGGCCAGTGGAATTTCATCCTCCGAAGTGTATTCGGAATTTTGAAGTTCGTTTAAGGTTACAGGGACATTTTGAGGTCGCTCTGATAGTTGTGCCGGAGCAAAAGCACAATCTGGTATCGCCGATGGGTTAAAAGGGTAAATACCAGTAGCTCTAAACCCATTTACGATATTTTCGGGAGTCATGCATTTGGGATAAACTTGAGATAAAATAATATTAAAACGTGCTTTCGTTAACGATCTATCAGGGTTCACATCCCAATATCTCAGCAACTCTGTATCCCAATGAGATTCGAATGATTTATAAACTGATTTGTCTAGGGGCTGTAATTCGTGGGTTGTGTTAAAGGGAAGGCAGAATAAGGTAATATTTAAATCATCAGCAGCTTCTACAATACTTAAATCTAAGTGGCTTGAGGCACCATCAAATATTAACAAAACAGGGCCGGCTACTTTATGTTTTTCGAAATGATGTAGAAATTCAATAAAAAGGTCAGTTACCATACTGCCCTTTGGAGCCATTTTTACCAAGGTACCAGGAAGCACATTGTCACAATATTCCGGTTTCAGACGCTTGCCCTTAAATATGACCATTGGAGGTATTGTGTTTCCAATTGCGTTTGCACATCCAACCACTGTGACATTTTCAGCATGTTCTGGTGCTATGAGGTGAACCCGTTTACTTCCTTTAAGTGCAAGCACAGTTTGTTGGTGATGGATTGTGAGGCGACACCCTTTCTCATCCATATTATAAATGCTGTGCGGTTTGTTTTTCAAATTTAGTTCATCCAAAACTTGGCCAAGTTTTTGAAAGTAGTCTGCAACGATGGGCTTGTTCATCTTTTGAGCTCTGACCGGATTCATTGATTGAGCCTTTCTCCTGGAAATTTCGGGATGTCTCCTCATAAAAAGAAGCAACCAATCTTTGCCCGCCATTTCATTATTTTTGCTAAAGTTATTAGCAATGTTAAAACGACTGCAGTATCTATAAGCTTGGTGACGAACTAAATTGGAAGTTAGAGGTAAACCTATTTCGCTGTATCTAATAATTCTTTGTACGAAGTCTCTTTCTTGTACTGGGGACAAAATGCTTGGCCTTCCTAAGCGTTTTACTGAAGCACCACCTTCTCCTATGTATCTTCTGAGAGTTCGTCGTGGAATTCCAAATCTTGTTGATACTTCTCTTTGTGACTGATTGTTATTAATAACTGCTCGCAGCGCACTCTCCAAATTTTCTTGTGTCCACTGTTTTCTAATGTTTCTATTTTTATCCTTTATTTTCACCATGTTGACCATATCTGTAAAAAAAAATGACCTTACTAAAACTTTCAAAAAGTCTTTCCTGGTAATATGGCCCAGCAACGGATAATATGGCCCATGCGGGCCATAGCGGGTCATATTAACCAAATGCACTCAATTTACTTATCGGCAGGTAACAAAAAAAAATATGTGAAAAACATGCAATATTTTTATGAGAATATATTAACAACATCAGTACTTACAGTTTGTGCTATATCCACTATCACTAAGTCGTTTTAATTCTCAAAATATTTGTCTTTTAACCTTCAATTAATTTATAACAGAGCGACGAAATGCACACAGCAACACTTGACTGCAGAGTACACAATGCCGATGCGAAATTTTAACCTTGATCTAGGTTTCTTCGGCATTCCGATCCGTTTAGGAAGGGATCGGCGTTGCCAGATTTTAAAAAAATTGTTCGCTTGTAATTTTTTTTGCCACTGGGCCATATATACCCCCACTACCTTATATACAGTTTATTTTCCAAAAATTAGTAGTTTAGAAGTTATGTCCAATTTTCTATAATAGTTCGGGTATTTTTGTTAAAAATCTAACTAAACCTAAATAAAATCCTATTCTAAGTTTTTTTTTAACATCATAATTAAATTTAACATTAAATCAACAAGTAATGCAAGAAAGAAAGTAACTAATTACTTACTACAAAACATTTTCGACATAACCTCCGTCTTTGGCAATACAAGTAGTATACATGGTTTCAATTCTCGCAATAGCATTTCTAACCGCGTCTGTTGCATTAAGTCTTTCTACCTCTTGCCTGATTCTCTTTTTTAAATTTTGAACAGTATTACACCTATTTTTATACACCTCGTTTTTTAAAAACAAAATCCAGGGGTGTTAAGTCGGGGCTCCTCGCTGGCCAATCTATGGTCCCGTACCGACCAATCCAAAATGGAAACCGCTGATTCAAACAATTTCTAACAGGCAATACAGTGTGATATGGGGCACTATCTTGTTGATAAACAAGCCCTTCTTTAATATCGTTCGGCAGATTGTCAATTAACGGAAATATTTTATCCTCCAACAAATTTAAATACCTGTCACCATTCAGAACAAAGTCATAAAATACTGGACCTATTATTCGATCACGGATAATACCACACAACACATAAACACTTCTCCGACCCTGTTTTTTCATTTCTTTTACACGATGTTCATTTGAGTTACACCAGTAATGAGTATTTTTTCGGTTGAACATGCCGGCCATATTGAAAATTGCCTCATAGGTAAATAAAATATTTTTAAAAATGTCAGTTCAAAATGGTGGTCCATCATGAGAGAACAATAAAAAAGCCTTGTTTGAAAGTCCTGTTGGGATAATGCCTCAACTGGTAAAAATTTGAACGGATGGTAGTTATTATCAGTTAAAGTCCTTTGAACACTAGTCTTATTAATTCCCGGTAGATCTCGGGATGCATCTTGCGAATTTTCGTTGTTTTCTTCAAAATACAGGAGAATTTCTAATTGCTTTTCTTCTGTTAGGACAATTTTTGGGCGTCGTTTTTATATATGGATTACCACTCCACGTTCAAGATCACGAACAATTCGTGAAAAAATATGTCTCGTGAGTACCCGTCTTGAAGGATACAATAACCGATACTCCCGCAGGGCTAATGCTGGACTCTTATTATTTCTTATGTAACATCCATGAAGATCTAAACGCTCTTGGACACTGTATAAAGCCATTTTTCCCTTAAAATGAGTTAGAGGCAACTAAATGTCAAATAAAAACTGTGTATTTATTGGTGTCCAGGCAACAATTTTACTAGTTTTGTTTTTCGATGGATATCTTGTAAAATTAAGACGCGTTTAGAAATGCTATTATTGCGAAAATTAAAACCGTAGCCGTAATATTATACTACTTGTATTGCCCAAGATGGGGGTTATGTCGAAAATGTTTTGTAATACGTAATTAGTTACTTTCTTTCTTGCATTGCTTGTTGATTTAATGTTAAATTTAATTATATTGTAAAAAAAACTTAGAATAGGATATTATTTAGGTTTAGTTAGATTTTTAACCAAAATACCAGAATTATTATAGAAAATTGGTCATAACTTCTAAACTACTAATTTTTGGAATATAAACTATATATACGGAATGATGCAGAATTAAATCCTAAACGCAATAAAAGTGCTAAATACAGTGTGTTCCATTTAAAAATATTAAATTTTTTTAGTTACGAAAACATTTTGTTGACCTTGATAGGTTAGAGTATTAAATATTAACCACTCCCATGGATCCATAACCAAAATTCACAATTTTAGTCTTCAAGTGTGGAAAAATCACATTTTTCCAAAAACCTGTTTTTCGAAATAAATTAGAAAAGTTAATTTTTCTCAAAAACTATTCAAAATTTCGTATGCTATGTAATGAAAAAAATACTCAAAATCAAGCGCAGAATTAGAATTTCTAAAAATATTCATAGCATTTCATTAAAAAGAAAAAAGTTGGTTACTGTCCTGGCACAATGGAACACCCTGTATACATAAAAATAATATAAAAAAATTATTCATTAGGGTCAAATACTTTTTGTATTTAACTTTTTTTTCTCAGTGTCTTATTTATTAAGATAAAGTATAGGAGCATCTTAAGTGGGCCACCCTGTACGCCTGTAAATATTCAGATTCACTCTATTATGGTTTTATTATACAAATAATAAAGCATTTTAATACAAAACATGTTGAAGTTGAATTTAGTTTAAAATTTAAATCTTCCCAAACACCGAGCCGCCGGCCGCGCCGCTGACTCCAAAAACTCTCTGGTCGGAAATCTTCCACAGCGATGTTTCAAATCGGAATTTTGACGTTCTCTCTCATATGTCTTTGTCTAAAACATGGGCAATGATTGATACACAACAAACGGGTATTTATGAATGAAAGGTTGTGTCTCCTCTTGCTTATATGTATATGGTAGAAACGAATGCCCAATAAAAAATGTTTCAAAATACTGTATATATGTATATGGTAGAAACGAATGCCCAATAAAAAATGTTTCAAAATACTGTAGAGTATGTGTTACTATATGATCATATGCGGCACTAAATTGTGTCACACATTACTATTTCTAAAAAGGAAATATTCATAACAAGGGAAGTTCCGGGTAAAGGAAATTTACCGATTTTTTCTTTTGTTCCAGAATTTTCGACTCCAAAATTCAACTAATTTCAAGAACAAGGACAATATTTTATAGCCATGAATGAGACTGCAACAGACATTCTAGAAACCACAACAGAGGACCCTGACAATCCCCAAATATCAAGAATCAATTACCATAAAATTATTGATTTTTTAACTAATTATTGGGTATCGATAGTACACATAATCCTATCTGTATTCATTTTGGGATGTTGCATCTTTCTTGGCTATATAATATACAAATTTAAAAGACTCCAGACCAGAACTAATTATATCCTTCTGCATTTGTTTATATCCGTATTATTTTGTTGCGTATCTGTGACAGTTTTTACGTTTTATGGCGAAGACTGGAGTATGTTTTCTCTAATTTATCTATTTCCTTTAGTTTTCATAGAATCGTCGTTTTTATTGGCGCTTTTGCTTGGTTTAGACTGGTACCTGTATGCAAACTGTACTAAAACTTTTGAGCAATATCAGAAAAATTACAAATGGATTATAGTAGCCATTTACTTACTTCTAATGTTTAATTTTTTTGAAATATTAGGTCAAGATGATACTTTCTCGTTGGCTTTCTTTATTATCGGAGGAGCAGTTTATGTCATAATTTTATTGACGCTAACAGTTTTCAATATTATTAAAAAACGAAAGACTTATTCCCAGGAAGCTCTAAAAAACTCTTACGCTTTAGCAGTTGCTAGTATATATTTTCTAATGTGGTTGCCATGTATGCTGGGAGTGATTATTTATGCGATAACCATAAATTCCCAGCACATAAGATCGATCTGCATCTTGGAGGTTGTAGGATTTTGTTCTCCTATGGCTATGCTTTATCTGCTGGCAAGTCTAGATACAAACTTTAAAA
>JAUTXW010001169.1:0-105000 GCA_030620095.1 Kuschelorhynchus macadamiae | reverse complement strand
ACTCATTTTTTTTTGTTTTGTTGCAGACATTTTCACTGCCTATTTTAAATAAAACCGAGAAGACATTAAACAAGGACATCCTCTATACGCAATGAACGAGACCACTGAAGATAACCTTCTGGAAGCTACAAAAGATGACCTTTCAATTCAACATGGATCAACGACCAATAATCATAAAACTTATGAGCTATTTAAGGATTATTGGGTATCTGTAGCCCATGTGATCCTATCTGTGTTAATTTTGGGATGTAGCATCTTTCTCAGCTATATTATCTATAAATGTAAAAGACTCAGGACAAGAACAAATTACATTATTATTCATTTGTTTATTTCTGCATTACTGAGTTGCATATGGATGACGATCCTAACATTTTGTGGAGAATACTGGAGTGACTTCAATCTAGTTTATCTGTTTATTACAGTTTTTACAGAATCGTCACTTTTTTTGGCCCTTTTGCTTGGTCTAGATTGGTTCTTGTTTGCAAATTGCAATAACGCTTTTATGACATATAAGAAAAATTACAAGTGGATAATAGTTTCTATTTATTTATTTGTGATGATTAATTTTTTTGAATTATTAAGTGATCATTATATTTCTGATTTTATTATACTTGTTTTGGTTGGGGTATTTTATTGTATAAGTTTATTGACAATAGCAGTTTTAGGCGTTATCAAAAAACTAAGAAATTATACCCAAGATGCTCTGAAAACGTCTTACGCTTTTACAATTGCTGTTATATACATCCTGATGTGGTTGCCTTGCTCTCTAGCAGTGCTTGCAAACGTGATTGATATATATTCCGAAAGCACGATACTCATCTATGTTTTGGAGTTTGTAGGATATTCTTCGCCGTTAGTAATACTCTTTCTGTTAGGTTATCTGGATACAAACTTTAAAATATCTTATGACTTCGTATTTAAAAGGTCGGTAAATAGTTATCAACCTCCCACTAATAATGGAAATGGAGATATTTTAGAAATTGCTTCCTGAATTATATTGAAAAGAAACGCACAAAATTCATATCTTCTGTATAAGTAAAAGGGAAGTATTGCATATGACGAAAAACATGCCTGTCTGTCTGTCTGTTCGTGGCGTAGCTAAAAAACTTTGTACTCTATTGACTTCAAATGTTGGTCAAAAATTAAGGGTCATATGTGGATGACTTGGCAACATTTCGGTAAAAATCCAATATGGCCAAACAAAATGGCGGCCTAATGAAATGTTAAAAAAATTATTATTAAAAAACTACTCATCCAATTTACCTCAAATTTAGCAAAACCATCAAGTATTATGTTGGCATCAACTGATAACATTTTGATCCGAATCCAAGATGGCGGAACAAAATGACGGCTTAATAAATTTTTTAAAAATTCAGCCTGAAAAAACTGCTTAATGCTTTGATTTCAAATTGTGTGCCATAATTAATTGTGGTATAGGTATCTAATTTAAGATGGCCGAACAAAATGGCGGCCAAATAAAATATTTGTAATTGTGAAAAAATAATCCTCTCAGGTTTTACACATTTTACGTTTTAGCGTTGCTAGATGCCAAAAATATATTTTATCAACTCCGGCGGTTCGTCTGTCTGTCTGTCTGTCTGTGAGTTCACGGCATAGCTTAAAGACTACTTACCCGATTGACTTCAAATTTTGGTCAAACATTAAAAGTCATATGGGGATGACTTAAAAACTACTTACCCGATTGACTTTTGGTCAAAACATAAAAGCCATATGGAGATGACCTGACAATATTTTGGTAAAAATCCAATATGGCGAAACAAAATGGCGGCCTAGTAAAATGTTAAAAAAATATTATTAAAAACTACTCATCCAATTTATCTCAAATTTTGCAAGTATTGTGTTGGAATCAACTAGTATCATTTTTTTAGGAATCCAAGATGGCAGAACCAAATGGCGATATAATAAAGTATTTAAAAATTCAGCCTGAAAAAACAACTTAATGGATTGATTTCAAATTGTGTGTCATAACTAATTGTGGTATAGGGCTCAACTAGTAAAAATTGCGGTCAAATAAAATTTTTGTAATTGTGAAAAAATCATCGTGCCAGCTTTTACGTATATTTATATTTTAGCGTCCTTAGATGCCAAAAAACATGTTTTATCAATTCCGTCGGTCCGTCTGTCGGTCAATTCGCGACATTGCTTAGATAATACTTACCCGATTGACTTCAAATTTTGACCAAAAGTTAAGGATCGTAGGGGGATGATGTGGTAATATTTAAGTAAAAATCCAATATGGCGGAACAATAGATCCAGTAAAAAACACAAGTCTTTTTTTAAATTGTTGACGTTTCGCAACTTAATTTTTACATCCTTAGGAGACATATATAGATTCAATATCTTGCATGAACCCCCATATTGTCAGTTTTTACCTACTCCGTTGGTCTGCAGATATTTCCCAGATATTAAGTTTCTACGGTTTCCGTTCACACGATACTCTTGTTGTTATGTTAGAATGGTCTATTATTTTGGGTTAGCATCCATTAAAGAAACGAAAGTATTTTTTAAATTGTCGACGTTTCGCAACTTAATTGTTGCATCCTCAAGACACATGTACAGATTCTATATCTTTCATAACCGCTCATATTATCAATCTTTACCTACTCCTTTGATCCCCGATATTAAGTTTCTATGGTTTTCGTTAACGATACTCTTGTTGATATGTTAGAATGGTGTATTGCTTAGGGTTAGGAACCACTAAAGAAACGAAAGACTTTTTTTAAATTGTCGACGTTTCGTAACTCTATTGTGATTGCCCTCCTTGCAATAACCCTTTACAACTATTGCTTGAAGAGGTAAACACACTACGCAAATGTCTTGCTGACATCGGAGAAAAGATGGATACAGTTACAGAAGATGTAAAATCGCTTTTAACAAAAACTAGCTGCCCAAAGGTCAATCAACAGGAAATTGGTGTCTCAAATATTGCTAAAACTATGGACCAAAAAGCTGAAAAAAACCTGCAAGGAAAAAGGCAAAAGCCTGATACCAGATCACCAAAACCAATGCAACCTCAAGAACAACCAACTTTAACCAAAGAAACAGACTACGAAGCTGCACAAAAACAGATTATGAACAATGTCATTTATCTGGTGCAAGATGAGCCAAACTTCTATTCCACAAGTAGAAACCATCAATCAAAAAAACCTGATGAAATAAAGACAGTGCCAACATATACCCGGAAAGATAAAACAACCCTTGGTACTAATACCAACAAAATGCCAATTGCAGCGGTAGAAAGTCGCAGACACATTTTTATATCCAGATTGCATCCAGAAACGACAGTGGATCAGCTGAAGAAATACTTAAGTGAGAGTGACATAAATACCATCCAAATTGAAAAACTTCAAACTCGATCAGTTGATATTGCAGCATTTAAAGTACCTTTTTCAGAAATGAAACAAAATTATGAACCGTATATCTGGCCCAAGTACACAATTATAAGACCATGTCGAGCACCAAGAACAGCAGGAATTTTCTGAATACAGATGCCTGGATTCAGAAACAACAATAAATTCTCAGGACCGGGTTCATTGTAGTGAAGGAACTGTGAACATTCTTCATCTTAACATTAGATCCATAAGACAAAAGATAGGTGAATTTGAAGCTTTTCTTAAAAGTTCTAAAATAGATTTCAATTTTCTGTGTTTTAGTGAACATTTCTTGTCAAAAAAAGAAGTTGATCTTCTGAAAATAGAGCAGTTTAATATAAGTTCCTCTTTCTGTAGGAACTCCACTACACATGGTGGCACTGTAATACTAAATAGCCTTTATAATGAATGCCTTGAAAGAAATGATATAACTAATCGTTCTATCGAAAACTGTTGTGAAATATCAGCTGTCCAACTAAAGATTATTAATTATATAATTGTCACAATATATAGACCACCAAATGGTGATTTTTGGGTATTTCTGGATATTCTTGAAAATCTGTTATTTATAGTAACACAAAAAAAATTCTTTGTAATCATAAATAGAGACTTTAATTTCCACTTTAATTCAAATGCTAAGAAAAAAGATTTACTTGCTACCATGCAGACCTTTGGTTTTACTCCCCAAATCTATGAAAAGACTACAACCTTAAACACATTAGATATATTTGTTAATTTTGAAAACCGGAAAAAATTTTCTGTACAAGTTTTGAATCCTAACCTCTCGGATCATTTTGCTATATGTATGTCGGTGACCATGGAAGGGGATGGCCCAGAACCGGAACTGTACACTTATCGTCCTTTAAAATGGAATATATTTATACACATAATAACGTAATCTATGGAAATTGCTTTTCCAAAAAAAATACAAAACAGATCTCAAGTTAGGGAAATTAAATGGTTTCATAACGGAATACGCACCATGAGAGAAACACTAAGATTTTTAAATGAACTATATCAAAATCAACCTTCAGTGGGGTTAAACAGCTATATTAGAACATTTCAGTACAAATATAGAAAAGAAATTGATAAAGCAAAACAGGATGCATACGCTTGTTACATTACAGAATCAGACAATATTGCAAAATCATCTTGGGAAGTCATAAATTCTCACAGGGGTCAATCCAATGTCAGATCTGTCGACGCAAACTTAAATTCTGAGGACCTTAATACTTAGTTGTAATAATACTTAAATGTTGCTGAAACACTTATTTCAAAAATTCCTAAATTAGATATTCCAAATCTAACCTACATAAATTATACTCAAGCATTTTTAAATAATCTACCACCCACTGCCAATTTCTCCTTTCAGGAAGTTGGCAATGTAATAGTTAAAGATTCCATGGAAAAATTAAAAAAATAAATCCTGCAGGGACATCTATGATATTAACATAAAATTGATAAAGGATATAAAAAATATTATTGTTTCTCCAATTACAAAACTAAATAATCTAAGTATAAGAGAGGGAAAATATCCCCCTGCTTCAAAAAGACTAAGGTAATTCCTATTTTTAAGAAGGGTGATGCAAATGACCCTAGCAACTATAGACCGATTTCTTTAATACCTGCCCTATCCAAAATATTTGAATCCATTCTTATGCAACAGTTATACAACTTCTTTAAATCTAACAACTTGTTTTCGCACAGTCAATATGGCTTTAGATCTGGAAAATCAACAACCCTTGCAGTCTTGGATTTTTTGGAGCATGTAGTCGAGACCTTTGAGGATGGTGGCTACATGGAGGCGATTTTCTGTGACCTATCAAAGGCTTTGGACTGTGTGTCCCACGAAATACTTTTGGATAAATTGAGATGCTACAGAGTGGAAGAGCGGAGCATACAATTGGTGCGCAGTTACCTAACAGACAGATGTCAGGTTACTTTTCACAAACCACAATCAAGCGAAGTGTTTTTAAAATATGGTGTTCCCCAAGGCTCACTCTTGGCGCCTCTTCTATTCTTAATTTATATCAACGATATAAATAGCTCCACTATAAATATAAATTCAGATCTGATTCTCTATGCAGATGATACAACACTTTTTCAGCAAGACCGAAATTATGACTGCCTAAAAGAAAAAACAGAAAAAAACATCACCGATCTTGAACGTTGGTTCCTAGTAAATAAACTTTCACTTAATAGAGATAAAACCATAAATATTTCTTTTTCATTACGACAACATGTTAATATAGAAAACCCTGATGAAGTAAAATTTCTAGGGGTATACCTTGATCCCTCCTTACGCTTTGAAGCACATGTTGATCACCTTTCTAATAGACTTTCTAAAAGTATTTTCGTTTTGAGAAACCTTAAAAAAGTTGTACCTCTGGCGATATGTCTCCAGGCTTTCCATGGAATCTTTCAGTCTGTAAGCAGTTTTGGTTTGGGGCCATTCCTGTCACATGAGGAGAGTTTTTGCTATGCAGAGGCGTGCAGTACGTGTACTGGCAAGCTTAGACTATAGAGCTGATGTACGACAGAGTTTCATTAATCTCAAAATACTGACATTGCCATCAAGATATACATATGAATGTCTATTATTTGCATACATTAATTTAAATCAGTACCAAAGGGGAGATGAAATCCATGATCACACGACGAGAACTCGCAGCAATCTTAGAGTATAATTCGCTCACCTAAATCGCTCAAAAATTTCATCACTGTATCATGGTCCCACGTTCCTTAATAAAATACCAGAAAATGTTCTAGGATTGATCTTGGTCGAATATAAAAGAGTAATTAAAAGAACCTTAATCTCAAATGCCTTCTATAATTATGATGATTTTACGGTAGCAACATTATTCTAGGAAGCTCTGTGGGCTATTAGATATTATATAAAGATAAATGTCTCTCACTCTCTCTCTCTCTTTTTATGTCTTTATATATTAGTTTCTAAGTTTGTTTTTATTTACGTGTTATGTTGCTTATATATTTTATTATATTAACCAAATTTTGTTGTATTTTATTATGTGTATTTTAGCTTTATATAGATTTATCATAATTTATATTTACTTAGTACTAGTCTGCCATTTTCTTATTTTTTCTTGTATACTTCAAGCAGACATGACGTGTGGAAAAATTGTACCTCAATTTGTTACACAAATAAAAATTTGAAATTTGAAATTTATTGTTCCATCCTCAGGACACATATATATAGATTCTGTATCCTGCATGAACCCTGAATGAATCAGTTTTTACCTACTCCGTTGGTCCGCAGTTATGTTTTATGTTAGAGTGGTGTATCATTTGAGGTTAGGGTACAGTAAAAAAACACAAAAGTTTTTTTGGTTAAATTTTCGACGTTTCGCAACTTTATTATTGCATTCTGAGGACACATATATAGATTTTATATCCTGCATGAAACCCATATCATCAGTCGGTTCGAAGATATTTCCTAGATATTAAGTTTCTAAATGCTTTTCGATAACGATCTTCTTGTTGTTAGAGTGGTGTATTATTTGGGGTTAGGAACTATCTGTGGACCAATTTAACTTGACGTAGCAAAATGGCCGTATGTGTCAATGTAAAAACTTGAATTTATTTTAAATTATGCCCAAAATTCAAACGTGCCATAGGAAGAAAGAAAATGGCAAAATATTGGTAGGTATACAATATGATCGAACAAAATGGGGTCCAATAAAAATGAAGACAGTATACGTAACACATATATACTGTGACTATGTCCTGAACTGAATTGGGTCGCAATTCACAGGGAAGTTCCGGGTAAAGGAAATTTACCGATTTTTTTGTAATATTTTCAGCCCCCTCCCTGCAGCTCCTTAATTTGTACCGAGTCTGCGGTAAATACTATCAACCGCTCTTCGAAAACTTTCGGCTGGTAAATTAAAATTAAATCCTTATTCTATCTTGTAGGCCCTTAACGCTATTTGGTCTGTTTTTAAACATTCTCTTCTTTAAACACCCCGATAGAAAGAAATCCAATGGTGTGAGGTCCAAAGACCTTGGTGGTCACTCAATGGGACCCCGTCCACTTATCCACCGATTTGGAAAATTTTCGTACAAGTACCTTCGAACATTAATACCAAAATGCGGTGGTGTGCCATCTTGTTGAAACCATATTCTTTCATGGGGAATATCTGGATCACCCTTGTCAGGAAACAATGCTAATGCAGGTATTAAATTGAATGAAAGAAAATCTAAGTAGCGCTCAGCAGTAAGATTTACTACGAAATATGGTCCTAAAATTCGGTTGATTATTATGCCAGCTGACACATTGACTTTCTGGGGATGTTGTGTATATTTCTCCCGTATAAACTGTGGATTTTGGTCAGACCAGAATCGATAATTATTTCTATTGTGATCATTCTATTTAAATAACATGTAGCGTCATTGGAGAGGATAATATTTTGAAAAAATATGTTATTTTCGTCATATCTTTTGTCTTCCCATAATTTCTTTACAGAATTGTAATCGCCTATCGTAGTCATTTTCAAGAAGTTCCTGTACAACATGCACTTTATACGGGTGATACTTCTGGCTCTTTAGTAATCGCTGAACACAAGCTCTACTGACATCATTATTTAGCGCTAAGGTTTCTTCATCAAATTTGTGAAATCTTCAAATTTGACCGTGTAATTGTATTCTGATTGACTGAATTTATTATTTTGTGTATGTATTTGCTGACTAAATAACCAAATGTGGGAAAAACTGTCTGCTTCTTAACCTGTGGAACAATAATAAATTTCACTATCCTTTACTTTATTGTATAAGTTTATAGCATTTTTTTTTTCAAGATAATTTAATGAAATTTTCCCAAGTCACTGGATATGTTGATGGTGTCTACTAAATGATGGTAACCAAGATCGTTCCGCATTACATCATAGGGATCCACTTTGATAGTTTATTTTAATTAAAAACTTATGTGGACTCGTTTTACTGTAACGAAATGAGCAGACCCCTAACTTGTTGCTTGTATCGGATTCAGTTTCAGAAGACCTTGTGATAGAGCCCCCACATGGCCTAGGTTGCCATTGAAAAAAAAAACGTTGGGGTGCCTACAAATTAAGGGGTTTAGGGAGAGGGCTGAATATATTACAAAAAAATGAACAAACATTTAAACCACTTCACGTGTTCCAGGGTTTTTGTGAGAAATGACTCATACCGAAGATATGAATTTTGGGGTATATATATATATATATACAGGGTGTCCCAATAGTGCGTTCTCGGTTGATATTTTGATAACGGATAGCGATATAAAAAAAGTTCATATGCAAAAGTTGTAGAACAATACGGGCTACATAACCTAAAATTATTTTCATTTATACAGGGTGTCTCAAAAATCTGTAGCGAAGCAAAATTGTGTTTTTTCTTATGGGACACCCTGTATATTTTTGCATATTTAGATTCTGCTCGTGATTCTACACATTTTTTGTATAACATGTTCTATGTCTAAATCTGATAGTTTTTCTAATATCCGCCATTTTGTAAAAAATTATGAATTGCAGTGCCTTTTTTCAAACGACGAGGGCCGTTGGCTTTTTGATATACGATTATGATTTTTGGCAGGAACATTAACAAAAGTATGGGTTGACTTTCAACGTGAACAAAATTTGTCGGCGTTGTACAGGGGGTCCTAGATAAGTAGGAGAAGTTAAAAAAATTAAAAACATCATATCTTCATTTTTTTTAAATGGAATTTATAGTATTTTAATATTTTAGACTATTCGTGACCCAAAACCCTATCTTTCGTTATAAATATGTCCTATACCTATTTGTCATAGTTTCCGAGATTTTGACATTTTTGTATTTATTATTTGGTTTTCAATGGCAATCGCCTTAGAATTTGCTTTATTATCTAATTTATAGAATTCTCCGAGGAATCCAAAAATGTAATAATATACAGGGTGTACTGTTCCATTTAAAATAACAAAGTTGATATCCGAGGGACACTTTTTTATTTCAACTTTTTCTCGGTTATTAAAAATAAAGGAATTAAGCGGGGTGACAATTCTCGGTGAATCACCCTGTACATTAATAGACAGTAAAAAATGCAAAATTAAAAATTCAGTCTACTATTTTTCTTTATGTAAAAAGGCAAATAAATATTTTAATTAAAGAGATACAACAGAAAAAGAAGTCCTACAGTCACTTGATTAAATGTTCAATATGACCATCATTTCTTTCAACACACACTTGTAGCCGATTCATAAAGGAATTGTTAACTCTATTCAGCATTGCGGCATTGATATTTGTACATGCATTTCTAATTTTCATTTTCATATTCTCTATGGTAGTGGGTGGCGTTTGGTAAACTTGCTCTTTAACAAAACCCCACAAGAAAAAATCTAGTTTTGTGAGGTCCGGAGACCTTACCGGCCATGATACTGGACCTCCCCTACCAATCCATTTATTTTCATGATTCGCGTCTAAAAATTGCCTCACCTGCCTGCTAAAATGTGCCGGAGCGCCATCTAGTTGGAACCACATCCGCCTCACTAGATTCAAAGGTAATTCGTCAATCCACTCCTGCAAACTGTTTTGCAGTAAATTTAGGAAAGTGTCTCCATTAACTCTATTTTCGAAAAAATAAGGTCCAATGATATGGTTACCGATTATACCAGCCCATACATTAAGAGACCATCTATGCTGGTGATCCAAGGGGATAATGAATCTGGGGTTTTCAGAACTATAATAGTGGAAATTATGTCGGTTGACGTATTCATTTTTATGAAATGTCGCTTCGTCAGTAAATAAAATGTTATTGAAAAAATCATGTTCTTCTCTATTTTTTGCTAATGCCCATACAAAATTCAAGTCTTCGATTGAAATCGTCTTGATCCAGCTCTTGTACCAGTTGAATATGGTATGGGTGAAATTTATGTTTTCTAATTATTCTATTTGTCGTAGATTTAGCAACACCTCTCTCCTTTTCTAACTGCCTACATGAAATATGAGGATTTTCAATTAAAGTTTGCATAACAAGATATTCAGTTTCTTTATTTGCGGCTCTTTTCTGGCTTTCCAATTTTTGTTCGTAATCGACATATCCAGTTCTTTCAAATCGTTCTTTGAGTCTGACAAATGATACCTCATGAGGATGACGTTTGGCATTGCTAAACTGTTGCGCATAAACTCTACTTGCTAAAAAACCATTTTGATCACTTGCGCCCAAAACATAAATCATGTTAATCAATTCTTCTCTAGAAAAATTTATTTTGAATCAATTTGAACACCGTTACTACACAAATACAAGAGTTTGACATTTCGCCATGACAACATTTTCCCCGTTTTCATTTGTTTTTACTTTAGGATTGTCTAACTAAGGCATCTTCGTACATTAAGTTCTAACTAAATGTTGGCACTACCTACGCTTTTATAATAGCCAAAATAGTAAATATTTAAGAATAGTTGGTAAAAGATCTGTTCTAAGTCTTTAGGTCGCGATTCTTAGTACAATATTATGAGCTGAATTTTTAATTTTGCGTCACTTGTAGTGTATTATAATTAGAAAATTCGATAATAAAGCAAATTCTAAGGCGATTGCCATTGAAATCCAAATAATAAATACAAAAATGTTAAAATCTCGGAAACTATGACAAATAGGTATAGGACATATTTATAACGAAAGATAGGGTTTTGGGTCACGAATAGTCTAAAATATTAAAATACTATACATTCCATTTAAAAAAATGAAGATATGAGGTTTTTAATTTTTTAAATTTTTCCTACTTATCTAGGACCCCCTGTACAACGGCGACAAATTTTGTTCACGTTGAAAGTCAACCCATACTTTTGTTAATGTTCCTGCCAATTTTTGAGACCTTTTGTACAAAATAACCCTCTAAAGTAAGACTTAACCTTTTTTAACTGTTTTTTTCTTTCTAGCATTTCTTAACTCCCTTTTTTTTTATAGAAAATATGTTCGATTATATAGTTAGAGAGCTACCAAAAATGTTAAATATGAAAGTCATAAGGTTTTTAAAAATCTAAACACTATCTAGAAAATAATTAATTATACAAGGTTGGTCATACATTTAAAACCAAAATTGACTGTTTCTAGATACAATTTATCCTGTACTAAATACTAAATATTCATATAATAAGTCTTTTTTTAAGTATTTTTTCGCGATTTAATAATATACCAGGTTTGTCACTAAGAGATTTGACATCTTTCTTTAATGCTGTTCAGTAGACTGTTGAACGCCTCTTTCTAATACAGTGCCTCTTATAACAAGATTTTCCTCAAATCCTTCAGGTGCCTTTAAAGATAAATGAATTATACCTATCATATTTGAAGGGTGCAGGCAAAGAAGGGGGAATGTCAAAAATCGTTATTTTTCAAGAAATCAATTTTTAAGTTAAAAACCCTATTAGTTTTTATTTTATTACTTTGCACTGAATTTCTTGACGGATAGAAATAGAAATATGTATTTAAATTTGTAATAAGAAATTATTAATGAAATTATTTACATATTTTTTATAATAATGCAAAAAATATTAGGAGACTACACATTGTAACGAAGAAGAAGGGGGAATGTCAAATATTTTCAATGCAAATTTGTAGTATTTCCGATTGTTTACCTACAAAACCCATTTTCGAAGCAAAATATCAAAGATTAATTAATTTGACTCTATTAGATTTCACATTTCTTTTATTAATTTTTAAAAATACAGAATATGTTTAAGCACTTTTTTTTGGGCCTGTTGTACGCCGAGATTTTGGAAAGGTAGTTTTGTCTTTGACATTTTCAGTATGTGCTAATGTAGAAAAATATTTTCTAGCAGTTGGATTGAGACAGAATTTCATCAAGCATTGTAGGTCAGTGAATTTGGCCAGTGTTATTGGAAGCAATCCTACAAATAGATAAACATCCTTAACATCGGAAAATAATATTTTGTGTATAGTTACCTTTATATAATTGGCCTGGTAATCGGAATTCATTGTTTGGCAATTCATTGATATAGCTGGTCTTTGGCTCAATCATAACAGCGGTTTCCCACATGCCATTCCAAGTGGAGCGATGGTAAACAAGCCTGGGATGATCTTTAACGACTTTCAGTTCACGTATGGGTCGTACCTTCATTGGACACTTACGTTTGTATATTGGAGAAAAATGCGTACTCCAGCATTTAAAAAAAACAAAAGTGATCTCCACAACATCAAAAGGACTTGGTTTTACTCTTGCAGCTCTAAAAACTTCAGCCCATTCATATGGAAGTTCCACACGCGCCTTTTGCTTTATAAGACCAAAATCCTTGTCGCATTCCATAAAGGAATGTCCTCTAATCGGAAAGCTGATCTTGATTTCATCAAACCTTTTCTGTACATGTACTAAATGATGGAGGTAACGGATGACTGTATAGTTTTTATTCTGACCCCCACATGAGTCGCAAAATATGTAAAGGACTCGAACACTGTTGGGCAAAAAGTTGTAGACGAAATGGTGCAACATCGAACATACTTCGTCAGAGCCTTTTTGTCCATTTGTTTCAGGATAAGTGTAAAAAATATTTTGGCTAGTCGACAAAACATGAATATTGAAAGAGAATATAGACAATTGCCTCTTATAATAAATATCATTTGTGCTGATGTTGAGTACTGGGAGATTTTTAGCAAAATCCATACATATAGCCTCTTTATTCTCATTTGTTCGACTAGATAATTTTGCAGCCTTTTTTCTTGAAAAAAATACTTCAGCTTTATGTTTGTGCAGCAGATTTTGCTGCTGGAGTGTACTGATTTTGTTATCTAGTTGCTTCTTCTCATTGACATCACCCGAAACATTTTTTATTTTGGCTTCTAAAGACCTAATACTTGCTAAATATTCGTCACAGATACTGCAGGTATCTGACCTTGGGTATCCAAATGATATGTTGAATTCTTGTGAGAAGATGGATCTATAAGTTTCATATGACACACAATATTGTTCTTCAGTGATGTTTTTATACATATTGTACATTTTTTTGATATTTAACTCTTCGGGCAGGTAGGTTTTTGACGAATCCTTTAGGCTGTAGTGGCTTTGACGACCTTTAAAAGACTTGATATGATTGACTACCAGATCTTTAGCTTCCGGTTTCAACTTAAAAGGCCTGTTAAAGTGTTTTCCTCGTTTGTCACTTGGGGCCTTGCCAGTCATTTTTAAAGATTTCTGGAGAATTTCAAGTTTTTTTGTGGTTATACCATGTAAGGAAAGAAATGCCTTGTAACAAACAGGTACTTCTTTTATTTCACCATCTACAAAAATTCTGACACGATAAGTAAATGAACTGTCATGTAATATTGCTACCTCTTCTGCGTTACGTGGACGCCGGTTTTGGACAGGACAGACACTAATAAGTCCGCACAAATAGATGTTTTGCTCGTCCACAGATTTTAATAAATTAAACTCATTTACAATTTTTTTTCTTGCGTCACCCGATACTTTATCAAAACATTTTAGACGCTTACAGTGGCAATCGCTCCCTGTCTCGTGGCTTTGTAAGTTAAGCTTCTTAGAAACATCGGTTAATCTCCCGTAACGTTTTCTCTTTTTCCCCTGAACTTGGGTAACAACAAAGTCTTCACTGGCACTAACACTTGGGTTCATTTTACTAATAATTAGCACTTCAATGTTTTACAAATTTCTAATATAAAAATAAACAACACAACTGTGAAACACAATCAAAACAAATCAACTACAACCACTAAAGTGACGAGTGCGTCCAGTTAGAATAACGCGCATTTGTGACATTCCCCCTTCTTAGCATGTGCCGCACGGACTATCCTCCTTTTTAGCCAGTACAGCATAATTTAAATTGTCGATATCTGGTGACTATTCCCCTTTTTCGCCTGTGTGATGTGATCTCTCTGTTTGAAACCGAATGAACTGAACAGCTTAAAATGACCAAAATTGACATTCCCCCTTTTTAGCCTGTACTCTTCATTTATAATCATCAAGATATTTAATTTATAAACTGGTAATATACAGAGTATTTCGATAAAAATGCAGACTCGTTTGGCCTGATTTTATGACCAAACCTTTTTAATTATATTAGTTTTTCTTACTTTTTTCAAAAACCTCAAAACGTTAGTTTATTCTCTTTTTGTTAGCTCTCTTGTTTTTGGAAATAATCTCAATTCATATTAGCGATCTTGTATAATAAAGTTTCATTATATATTATATATATTTCATTACATAATATATCATTTTATTTGACGCATGTAAAAATGTATTTTTCTAACTCTTTTAGAAGCTAAGTTATCTTAAGTTTCGTCTAGAGACGCTGTAGTGTTTAGGATCATTTTTTTAAATACTTTTAAATACTATTACTTACTTTACTTTTGCATATATGAAATAATGTACCTTATTGTAATAATATAATGTCCTTAAACAGCCTTAGTAGATCATTTTTTTACAAGCAGATCCTGTACCTTCACCGATGCGTTTTGTCAACAGTCATAGACATAGATATTTAATGAGACATAGACTTATATTTAGACCTAGACTTAGCCATATACTTAGTTTTGGACTTAGACATATCCTTAAACATCGGCTTAGATATAGACTTAGACATGTACTTAGACATATACTTGGACATAGACTTAGAATAGTGTCGATTGATTACATTTGTTTACAAAAAACAGTAATAGCACGTTATAAGAAATAGTTATAATAGTACAAACATATAAAAATATACCAAAAAATAATATAAAACCGTACAATAATATAAAAACACACTCAAGTATATAATTAAAACAACTAACTAAAAGTAACAGTTGTACAAGAGCAGTAAAAATATAGAATGCTTAAAAATTATATCGATTAACTGAACTGGAAGCAACCATATATTCTGATACATGAGTCTTGGAGTAAGTGCTTCTTGATCTTAGGGTTAAAATTTGAAAGATGGAGAGACTTTAAGGAGTCTGGCAATTTATTACATAATTTAAAATCTAATTTAATATTGATTTTTCCAATCTAAATTTACGGGTTCTTCATATTCCAACAGCCAAAATTTCTATGAATCTCTAAAAGTCGATAGTTAATAAAAAAACAGGGCAAAGGTAACACTTGTAATCTGGTAAAATGAGGTTTGAAATGAAACCCGTGAGATAAAGAGAATTACTTTTTTTTTGTAGCCTGAAAAATCTTCGTTGCACCAGATTAACCTCCCCAGAGGTGGACACCATGAGAGATACGTGAATGGAAATGTGAAGAATATACAGAGAGAAATGTATTTGAATCAATGGATCCAAATGTATCCCCAGCAATTGTACTGAAAACCCACGAATATGATCACGATCCTTTCATAAAGCCAATTCTGGCATTATGAATATCCATTTTTGCATTGTAACTTAAGTCTTTTGTCTTTGGATTTTTTCGTGTACATTTCTTAATCTTCGGAAGTACATTATGTTTTTTTTCGTGCACAAGTTTCCGTACATTCCTTATACCGATTCTCAGAGCTTTTGTCACTGGCTCCTGGATATTAGCCAGTGAATTTTAATTTAAATTTTTTTTTATTAGATTTGACACCATTTTTTTGCTTACTTTTTTAGTACATTTGTAATTTTGTAGGCAATAAATAAATAATTACAGAATACTGGTTCTAATTTTAAAGCGTGTTTAAGATAAGTAATTTTTTATTAATTATAAGACAATAATTTGATATAATATATATATATATATATATATATATATATATATATATATATATATATATATATATATATATATATATATATATATATATATATATATATATATATATATATATATATATATATATATATATATATATATATATATATATATATATATATATATATATATATATATATATATATATATATATATATATATATATATATATATATATATATATATATATATAGCCTGTATTTTTCGCATGCATGGCTCTTAATTTTAGACTGAAATTTGAAGAAATCGGATAAGTAGTTTTTTAGCTATGCCGCGAACAGACAGACTGACGGACAGACATACCTACAGACAGACAAAATTGAGAAAACATGTTTTCCGGGCTTTTAGGGACCCTTAAACGTAAAGATCTGAAAAAATCTCACGAGGGAAGTAATAACTAATTATCTTGTGTTTTTAACAAAAGTGTATAATATTTTTACAAAATAAAATTTTTTTGTTATAACAATACAAAAAAAAACAAGTTCTCTTTGCATTTAAATAAATGACACTGTTTAAGTGGATAGATTTTTAGGTCAAGCGGGGCTCATAATTTTTGGTGATTGATAAAAAAATCCAGTTTCATTAAGTGGCTGTATAAACAGAACATATCCTGATTGTTCCACTGATTCCAACCGCCTTCCGACTTTATTAAGGCGCTTGCCATTTTGTGTATTTTTGTTTTTGCCAACCAAAAAATTTTAACCAAACACATATTTAGCGAATTTTCTTATTTAGTCCCAAGGCATTTAATATATAAAATAATATTAAGTCGCTATCTTAATAATATTGCGTAATATAATAAAAAAAAACTATTTTCGTTCTCCTTGTATATTTGTAAATACTAGCCCATCGAGAAAAGAATCCCACAACATTTTGGTATTCACTGTGTTTTCTGATTTGATTGATAATGTTGGTGACCTTATATATATATATATATATATATATATATATATATATATATATATATATATATATAAATAAATAAATAAATAAAAAATATTCTAAGAATAATATGAGTATTCATACAAGATGTAGGGGATTCACAGAATATTCTTTATATATATACTGGGTGGTGCATTGTGGGCAAACGGAGAGGAATTAGAAAAAAAAAATTGGGATATGATTGATAGTCAAGAACGCTGTGTTTTAAAATTATACCCATTATACAGGGTGGTCTGAAAAGTTCGTGGTGAACCAAACTTGTGTTTTCTTAAATGGGATACCCGGTATATTATTATTTTAGTTGATTCTCCTATTCGTTGCGATCATTTTGATGTCAGGTTAGTTGAGTCTAAAATTTATACCAAGGGAATGGGACGAGGTTAAAGTGGAAAAAAGGATTATACTCCGGCCATTTTTTGAAAACAGTTGAAGCAGGTATGGAAAAAACCAAATATTCTATAAATAAAATGTATTGTATCTAGGACTACAATAATCGCTTGTAAGTCGTTCAAAATTATTCACTGTTATACAGGGTGGTCAAGTTTTGCAAATTTACCTTGGATTGAATTTTTTTTAACGGTACACCCTGTATATTTTACTTTCATGTTAAAGATAACATTACTAGCTTTCAGAAAATACCATATTTGATACCTTTCTGACCAACAGTTTTTCAGTAAATTAGCTGTGAAATCAAAATTTCTTCATTTTAACACGAATTACTCTGAATTCGCGTTGTTAAAATTGACAATTTAATATTAGGAGGCCATGATATCATCATAAATTGAACAAAAGATTGACAGTCTCTGTCAAAACAGCAAAGTGTCAGAATATTGTCGTCAGTAAATAAATAAATATTGTTCTTTGATGATGCGATGCCGAAATAAAAACAAGATAGAAGCTTTTGCAAGTTTATCATAGAGATTTCAAGAAACAGGAAATGTTGCTTTTAAAAAAACGTAAAGTAATTAATAAACCAGTTACCAATGAAGATAATGCTTTGACAGTATTAATAACAGATCTTTTTTTACAAAAAAATAAATTTAATATAAATCAACAAAAACAATGTAATTAAAACTTATAAAAGATGTTCAACTAAACCACCGTTTTGCTGAAGGCACATTTCTATCCATAAATGAAAGTTTCACTTTTCTCAAAGTCAGGTCTGAAATGTTGCGAAAACTGCTTATTATTCTCAACTTCATATCTTCCACTGTGGTTGGAACCTCTTTATAAACTTCTTCTTTAACATGTCCCCATAAAAAGAAATCTAGTGGCGTTAAATCGGGTGACCTCGCAGGCCACTTAACTGGTCCACCTCGCCCAATCCAATGCTCTCCAATCCAATCCATCCAATTATTGAGAAAATGTCTTACATGCCTATGATAATGCGGGGGTGTTCCATCATGTTGGAACCATAAGGAATTTCTTAACATTAAAGGTGACTTACCTTCGAGCAATACGGGCAACTCATTTCTCAAAAAATGTAAATAGACTTCTCCCGTTAAATGCTCTTCAAAGAAATATGGTCCTATAACATTTTTAATTATACCTCCCCAAACATTAATTGACCATTTATTTTGATGGTCCATCTGACGAATCCAATGTGGATTTTCGGTTGAATAATAGTGCATATTATGTTTGTTAACCAAGCCGTTGCTTTTAAAAGTTGCTTCATCTGAAAACCGCACCCTATCTACAAAACCTGGATTATCCCAAATTGTATTTAAAAACCAAATTGAAAACTCTTGTCGTTGGACGTAATCGCGATCATACAGTTCTTGGTGTAATTCAATGTGGTAGGCATGATATTTATGTTGTTTCAGAATCCGTTTAATACTAGTGCGTTCAATATCAGTAGCTCTCTCAATTTCACTGGTACGTGTGTGTGGATTTTCTTGCACTGTTAATAACACTGTCAAAGCATTATCTTCATTGGTATCTGGTTTATTAATTACTTTACGTTTCTTAAAAGCAACATTGCCTGTTTCTTGAAACGTCTCTAATAAACTTGCAAAAGCTTCAGGTCTTGGTTTTTTTTCGGCATCGGGATATCGTACCGCATAAACCCTGCTTGCTAGTAAAGGGTTTTTTTGACACTAGCCCAACATAAAAGTCATGTTTATCAACTCTGGAGTACTCAAACTCATTGTTACTTAACAATTTCTCGGCTTATCGTCAAAAAACAATGGTAATTGATGCCAATTCTCTGAAACTTTGCGGTTTTGACAAGAATGTCATTCTTTCTTTTCATTTATGATTATATCATGGCCTCCTTATATTATAGGTAGTCAATTTAAGCAACGTAAATAATACCGTTTCTGTTAGAATGAGTAAATTTTGGTTTCACGGTTAATTTACTAAAAAACTGTTGGTTAGAAAGATATCAGATAGGATATTTTCTGAAAGCTGGCGATGTTATCTTTAATATGATAGTAAAATATACGGGGTGTTCCATTTAAAAAAAATTCAATCCAAGGTAAATTTGCAAAACTTGACCACCCTGTATAACAGTGAATAATTTTGAACGACTTACAAGCGATTATTGTAATCCTAGATACAATACATTTTATAGAATATTTGGTTTTTCCATACCTGCTTCAATTGTTTTCAAAAAATGGCCGGAAAATAACCCTTTTTTCCACTTTAACTTCATCCCATTCCCTTGGTATACATTTTAGACCCAACAAACCTCATATCAAAATGATCGTAACGAATAGGAGAATCAACTAAAATAATAATATACCGGGTGAACCATTTAAAAAAACACAAGTTTGGTTCACCACGAACTTTTCAGACCACCTTGTATAATGAGTATAATTTTAAAACACAGCGTTCTTGACTATCGATCATATCCCAAAAATGTTTTTTCAAATTCCTCTCCGTTTGCCCACAATCGTCCACCCCATCTTGGTTGCACCACCCTGTATATATATATATATATATATATATATATATATATATATATATATATATATATATATATATATATATATATATATATATATATATATATATATATATATATATATATATATATATATATATATATATATATATATATATATATATATATATATATATATATATATATATAAATAAATAAATAAAGAATATTCTAAGAATAATACGAGTATTCATACAAGCTGTAGGGGATTCACAGAATATTCTTAGAAAATCTGGTGTTGCGTTTTTGCAGTTGGAACAGTTCTCTCTTTGCCTCTTTACCATTCTTAGTCCCAAAAGAAGTTAATTGTCAGAAACGAATCAGTTTGTCGATCTTAAGTAACATCGAGCATCGATGTTAAATTATTTCAACTATCGATGTTTTATGTATATCGATATCAACATCGATGCCAAAAACATCTATCATCGGTCACACAACGGTGTTAACACTACAACGTGGGCCCAGTGTTACCATTGGCAGGGAAATTTCCCGAGATCTGGGGAAAAAATAAAATCTCTAGAGAAAAACGGTTTTTTTTTAATCTAGGGAATTTTTGGCAAACGCTAAGTTGGCATAATTTTTTACATTTAAATCAGAATCAATAGTTTCTTTATAAGACGAAAATATACAAATAGATTATTCATTTAATAATTTACTTTTAAGATGCTGCCATCTGTGATTAACACATCAAAGTTTGTATTTCGCAACGGGAATAACTAACAGTATAGATACAGAGCTTTGAGTTCAATCAATAATATGGCATGTCGAGAATTCTGTAATTCCCCGGTTTAGTAAATGAAGGTTCACATAAATGGTTTCGGGGAAATACCGCTGCAGAGGGAAATGCCGAACTTTGTTTCAGTTTATTTTATATATAGTTCCTGACAATGCGTTGTGTAACTCGACTTTGCTTTGAAATTAGTTTGTAGGCTGCAGTTAGGAAAGGTATGTCATTTTTATTTTTATCTAGGAATATTTTAGCTATTTCCTGAATGTTTAAGAAGAATTGGTTATATAAGAAATACAGTAACAAAACATGATATTTTAATTATGAATCAAACACGAATAACCTTATAAAAAAATCATAAACAACAAACGTTTGGTTTGGTTTTTGAAAAATGTTAGGGAAACTAACGTTTTTCTGGGGAAATTATAAAGAATTTTGGAAATGAAAGATTTAGGGAATTTTTTGAGATTTTGAGAGGGGAATTTAAAATTTTGACCTGGCAACACTGCGTGGGCCGACCGGCGAGCAATTGTTTCATTAAACTGATGCTGATGCTGTGTTATCACTTTTGACACGTCTGCGAATAACATAATAATTCTGGATATTAGTCACGTAACTTGTGGAAGGAAAGTGATGCTAGTGAATCCATGTGCGACAAATATAAGAATATTTATCAAATGGAATTAGATCGATTGATTAAGGTGAGTAATCGCCGTGAAAAGTTAAATAAAAATATAATAATAAAAGAGGTACAAAAGCAAACAAAGCAAAGCATCTATTTAATTTTGTAAAGTTTGCAGTCTAGTCATAGGCTTTGTTAAACTATGTTCTGTATGTTTGAATTGTACAGGGTGGTCATTTTATGGTGATACAGTACCTTATCTAGAAAACGGTAGTAGTTACGACAAAAAGTTAAATACAAAAGTTTGGATTCAATTAAATTTTTATTTTATTTCACTTTTGTTTATACAGGGTGTTTCGTTTTGACGTGACACATGTCAACTTTCTTAATTTAAATGGGACCTCCTATATATTATTACATGTTTCGATTCTACTGTTAATTTGCGAAAGTTTTTATAATAACATCTATATTTGAATTCTTTATCGTTTTTAAGTAAATTGAGTTTTTAGAATTTTAAAAAAAAAAACATATTTTTTAAAAAAAAAATTTACGTATAAAACTTTAATGGAACTGACTAATATCTTAAACATACATTACTAAGGATTTAATTCAACGAGTTTCCATGCTGGTCTTACCAATTAATATACAGGGTGTTAAAAATGAAAAGCAAAACAACCATAACTTTAAATGTAAAAATCTCCTGTTGTTCTAATGGAATACCCTGTATATTTTTATTTCATCTGATTCAGCGTTCAATTACCTATCATTACTCATATATATGTCCTATACATAAAATGAACAGTTTCGATTTTATTAGCCGTTTTCTGATTTATCCCGGAATTTTGCCAGTAAATGAGTTTTTGTCAAATTTTTGCTGCGAAATTTGTTAAAAAATGGCTTTATATAGTTTAATGAACGTTTGAAATTATACAACTGTTTCATAAAAAATAATAAAAGTCCAGGGTTATCCCTTAGAGAATATTCGAGGGAATATCCTAATAATCGAGTTCACTCCAGGACTATATTTTTTCGAATTGTGCGTGATTTGGAAAATGGTGTCCTTAAAAACTCTAAGAAAAATCGTTCCAATTTTGTCCTCACTGAGGAAAAACAACTGGAGATTTTACTTTATTTCGAGGAAGATGATGAAAGATCCCAAAGAGATGCTGATAGAGACATTGCAGGTGTCAGTAGAGGAAGTATTCAAAAAACACTGCAGGTGAATGGTTATCATCCTTATAAATTTCTTCCAACTCAATTATTATCACAATTAGACTTTAATGAAAGATTGACTTTTTGTTGTGATATTATGGACCGGCAGTTCGAAAAAGTGCTTTGGACTGATGAGGCCTCATTTAATACGGCGGGTATTTTTATTTGGAAAAACACTCATTACTGGTCTCAAACTAATAAACATCTAATAAAAGCAATTAAAAAACAAGGCGGTCAAACCGTAAATGTGTGGTGCGGAATTATTTGCGACCGTATTTTCGGACCAATATTTTTTGACAAGGTCGTTAAATGGCGAAATATACTTGGAGCTGCTTAAGAATGAAATCATGCCCCTTATCAACGACTTGCCAGCAAATATTCGAGAAAATATCATTTTTCGGCAGGATAGCGCCCCTTACCACACGGTTGCACCGGTAGTACATTTCCTTAATCAACATTTTCTATTGTGGATAGGAAAACATGGTTTAATATCCTGGCCACCACGAAGCCCTGATTTAAGCTCTTTAGACTTTTTTTGTGGGGTGCACTAAAAAATAAAGTTTATAAAAATAGATCTAATAATAGAAATGAGTTAAAAATAAAAATCAGGGAAGAGATCAATAATTTTAATGCATCTAATTCGGTAAGGAACGCTATTCGAAAAATGGAGGCTATTTACACTTCATGTATCGCAATGGTCGGTGGCCATATTGAAAATTTTTTATAATCATGTTTAATACTCAGTTAGTTATTATAATAAGAACATAAATTACATAATATTTCACTTTTATTTGTATTCTCTAACATTATTTATAGTCGCTATCTGTGTTAAGGAAATGAGAATAAGGCTTAGTTTACAACATTTTTATTTTAGCCCACTTCATCTGTTTACTTATGTTAAAAAAAAATAGTCAAATCAGAAAACAGCTAATAAAATCGAAACTGTTCGTTTTAGATATAGGACATATATATGAGTAATGATAGGTAATTGAACGCTGAATCAGATGAAATAAAAATATACAGGGTGTTCCATTTGAAAAACCAGAGATTTTTACATTTAAAGTTCTGTTTGTTTTGCTCTCCATTTTTAACACCCTGTATATTAATTGGTAAGACCAGCATGGAAACTCGTTGAATTGAACCCTTAGTAATGTATGTTTAGGATATTAGTCAGTTCCATTAAAGTTTTATAGGTAAAATATTTTTTTCTTTAAAATATGTTTTTTAAAAAAAAAATCTAAAAACTCAATTTACTCAAAAACGATAAAGAATTCAAATATAGATGTTATTATAAAAACTTGCGCAAATTAATAGTAGAATCGAAATATGTAATAATATATAGGGTATCTCATTTAAATTAAGAATGTTGACATGTGTCACGTCAAAACGAAACACCCCGTATAAGCAAAAGTGAAATAAAATAAAAACTTAATTGAATCCAAACAACTTTTGTATTTAACTTTTTGTCGTAACTATTACCGTTTTCTAGATAAAGTACTGTATCACCATAAAATGGCCACCCTGTACATAAACGTTTTAGAGGAATCCAAAATATTTATGCTGTTAATAAAACTTTGTAGTGTTTTTATACGTTATGAACCATAATTTTGAATTGATCTGAATTAAAATAAAGTATTTGCTTTAACACTTTTGAATGGTTGGTAACATTCTAATGAAAAATTGTATTTCTCAAAAATTTTGTATATGTTACCGTAAAAAGCCGAAATCCGTCATATCTCGATCTAACTCGTAAAAACGCGAAGTTTCTAAGAGTGTTAGTAATATCGGATTCTTACTTGTTATATCTAGTTATGACTGTTGGTAACAGTAAAATGCCGAATAAAAAGATAATTTCGATATTTTACAAAGTTGTTTTAGATAAAATCCGTTATGTTATGACATATAAGAAAACTAGAAAATACTTACATTGTTTACCCTATTTTCAATCAACGTCTATAACAAATGACTTTAGCTTTTGCTGACTATAAAAACTATTATATAAAAACTTAGTAAATGTAGAAATGATACAAAGTTATTATACAGAACGAAAGTTGGAAAATATAACTCAAAAATATCTTAAACGTTGTTAACTACAGTAAGAAACTGCAGGGTACGTGCTGCATTAGATAGTGATATTGGCGAAGTTGTCAGGTTTACGGTTTTCATAAAAAATGGGCCTACTATTATTTAAAGGGCATAATAGAACTATTTCAACCAATACCAAAGGACAAAGGACCACGCACACACCTTATGGAAAATCGGTTTCGGTGAAGTAGGGTGAATTTTTTATATGTTGTAGTTCTTGAGCAAAAGATGGGCACAATCTAATCCTACAAAGAGTTTTTAATATACAGGGTGTTAAAGTTGACCTAAACCTCATATAAAATACATACGGAAGATAGGATGACGCCAATTAGCTTTTTCTACATATTTACCGTATAATAGTTCGCCCCAATATAAGAAAAAAGTTTCGGTGAAGTAGGGTGAATTTTTTATATGTTGTAGTTCTTGAGCAAAAGATGGGCACAATCTAATCCTACAAAGAGTTTTTAATATACAGGGTGTTAAAGTTGGCCTAAACCTCATATAAAATACATACGGAAGATAGGATGACGCCAATTAGTTTTTTCTACATATTTACCGTATAATAGTTCGCCCGTTAGACAATATAAGAAAAAAGTTTTATTGAATATAGGACCAAAAACTTTTCAGTTCCGAGATATAGCGCGAACACCCTTTACAATACCACACCCTGTATCTCGAAAATAAAGCATTTGAAGACCTATTTACATATACAATTTTTTTCTTATTTTAAGAAGTACTATACGTCAAATATGTTGATAATACTAATTTGGTGTCATACTCCAAATTTGTCCATGCTTTGTATATGGGGATTGGGCAAACTTTAATACCCTGTATATTAAAAACTAGTCGTAGGATTAGATTGCATTCCATGGTTTCGTTTGCTCATAAGATCAAGAACTACAACATATAAAAATTCAGCCAATTTCACTGAAACCCACTTTTTTCTTGACCAATCAGAGCGCTGTAAGTATGCCAGAATATACTAGACCGTATTCTTACCATTTAGCATGCAGTAAGAACCGGTTTTCACTAAAACGTTCAGTAAAATGCTGATATTTAATATTTTTTCGGTATTTTATTAAATGCGTTAGACTGTTATTGTTAAATGTTACTAGTAAGAACCCGATATTATTAACACTCTTAAAAATTTCGCATTTTTACTAGTTAGATCTCATTATTACGGATTTCAGATATTTACGGTGATATATACACCGTATTAATAGTTGGTGAGCTGGCTTCATTTTTCATTGCTAAATCTGCTTAAAGTAGGATTTTCTGTTTTATATATCATTCGTCTTGTTAATGCTTAAAATGCACTTCTGCCAGTCCATAGGTGGGGACAATGCTTCGCAACCACACGTCGACGAAGTGTGTAACACATGGGTCAATATTTTAATATTTATTTTTCAACAAATTTATTAAATCTTAATAAAGGTTGATGCTTTAAGAATAAAGTAGTTCTGACAGTATTAAATTTCAGGTTAGATGTGCAGATCAGAAAATACAAAAACAACGGATTTCAAAAACTAACAATTTCAAAAAAAAAATAAGATTTGTGACGGCAGTTTTAAAGGCTATAAATAAATCGCAAATAAAAGCAAAGTAAAGTTTTTTTATATTAGTTATAGTAAGAGAGATATTTAGATTAAACTTTTTTCTGTGTTTGACCCTAAATATCTCCATACCTATGCTAAATATAAAAACATATTACTTAGTTTTACTTACGATTTTTGTGGCCTTTCAAAGTGTCTCAAAAATTTTATTTTTTAAAATTTTTAGTTTTTGAAATCCACATTTTTATATTTATTAAACGCCCTGCATATTCAACCTAGAGTTTAATAATGTTGAAAATATTTTTTGTTCAAGCATCAACTTTTATCACGAATACAATTTTCTGAGAAATTAATATACATAATTTTTGGTTTAAATGTTAATTGATAAAAATAATTAAAGCTTATTTTTTACATATAGCGGTCAAAATCCAAATGTTAAAAAAATTATTATCAAAAAAACTACTTATCCAATTTATCTCAAATCCAAGATGGCGGAACAAAATGACGACATAATAAAATATTTATAAAATCAGCTTGAAAAAACTACTTAATGGATTGATTTCATTTCATAATTAACCGATTGATTTCAAATTTTGGTCAAAAATTAAGAGTCACATAGGGATGATCTGGTAATATTTTGCTAAAAATGGAATGTGACGAAACAAAATGGCGGCCTAGTGAAATGTTAAAACAAAATTATTTAAAACTACTTATCCAATTTATCCCAAATTTTTCACAAGCATCAAGGATTATGTTGGAATGAACTTGTTTAATTTTGGTACGAATCCAAGATGGCGGCATGATAAAATATTTAAAAATTTAGCCTGAAAAATTACTTAAGAGGCCGATTTCAAATTGTGTGCTAGTAACTAATTATACACGGTAAAAAATTGCTATTCATTGATTCTCAAAATTGTATTCAGAAAAAATTCTGCATTAATGTTACACAATTGTGCAGACAATACATACAGGAGTATTCAAAATAGATGCCTTCATTTGTGTAGCGTTTTTTAACCAAAATTGTTCATATTTTATCCACTAAGCAATGCTAAAAAGGCTAATATTTGCTGTGTATTACTAAACTACAACATTGTTCAGATTTTAAGAATAAAACTTCTATAAAAATACCGATAACGTCACGTGTCAAAATCTTCAAAACAAAATTATTTATTTTTTCTGAACAATTATGTTTAAATTTTATCTAACCCCACGCATCCAGGCCCTGATTAGACCACAGACATCGGATGTTTTTAATTGTGACGCTATGTTGGTAACATTCGGAAATATAATTAAACAGAAACGACAGATAACACTGGTCGACAAAAATTTTTTTTTGTTGTAATACAAATCAGAATAGCATAATCTAATAGAATGGACCTATCCAAATACGAAAATGATAAATAGAAAGTTGTAACACGTAGGGTTTTCTTGTTAGAGTTGTAAAACCATATCGAATGTTAAGATACTTAATATCTATCTATCTAAAAATGATTTCAAAAAATTCTTAACCCTGTTTATCGACAATGTTTACAGTTTTCACCTATTAAACATACCATACATCTAAGAGAAAAGCAAACGAGAAAAATATTAACTTAAAACACTAATTAAACTTTATTTTTTCCCTTTATGAGGTGTCCTATCTTCAAAAACCAACAGTAGTCACCCATCATGGCTGGATCCCATCGTCCTTGGTACCGAATTTCCATTGTTCTGATATCTTGGTGAAACCTTTCACCCTGCTCGTCACTAACAGCTCCCTAATTTTTAGGAAAAAATGACAGATGGGAATGGAGGAAGTGAATTTTTAATGACATTCTTGCACCAAGCGCTTTATAGGCATCTAAGAGTTCATTAACTAATTGTTCCATATTGTTGCCTAAAAATCCTCTTACTACATTAACAAATGAATTTCTCCTGAGTTCCTGCCTGGTAAGCTTTTCCGTAAAATTGACATCGTCCAGCAATTTTCTGATTTGTGGCCTTCTTTTAATTTGGCATCACTTAACTGAGGAAAGACTTGTCTTATGTATTTAAATCCATCACCATCTTTATTCAAAGCCTTCACAAAGTTTTTCATCAGCCCAAGTTTAATGTGAAGAGGAGGCAAAAGGACATTTTTGGGATCAACAAGAGGTATAAATTTAACATTTTGAGATCCCGGTTGAAATTCGCTTCTTTCTGGCCAAATTTTTGTTACATAATGCTGATTTATTGCACGACTGTCCCATGAACAAAGATAAGATAGCAGCAATATTTTGTAAATTCCCCCTGAAGTCCCACTAAAATCGCTATAACTTTTAAGTCCCCATATATCTGCCATTTATACATATTGTAGTTTATTTGATCCAAAATCGTGCGCATGTTTTCATAATTTTCTTTCATTGCAACTGAATGGGCAACTGGTATAGAGGGTTTTAAATTTCCATTATGCAATAACACAGCTTTTAAGCTATATGTAGATGAGTCTATGAATAAGCGCCACTCACGGGAAGAATGTTCAATATCAAGTTCCTGCATTAAACTGTTTATATCAGTACACGCGCACAACGAATTTTCCATACTGTAGAATTCAGTAAACATAGCATTTCTTTTCCTGAAATTCGTAATTTTTGTTTCTTTGGCCTATGGGTTCCATTCCTTAAGACGGGAACAGAAGTTCTGACTGTTGCTTGGATAACCCCAAATCACGTACTAAATCATTTAATTCACTTTGAACAATCAAATTTGGCTCGCCGGAACTAGGACCTGTGGTAAAAGTGGGATCGGTGCACTGTTCTTCTGAGCTGCCTGATGATGAGTTGTGTCTATTATCTCCCAAATCAATAGCTTGCCAATTTAAAGGCACAATCGGCACTGGCAAAATTGCATTATGGGGAACAGGTCTTATGGCAGATTACAAATTTGGATATTCTATATTGTGCTTTCCCTTTTTGGAATAACCTTCAGTCTTTGTCAGGCAAAAATAACAATCGTCAGAATGATTGGTGGGTTCTCGCCATACCATTGGAACTGCAAAAGGCATACTTTTTCTCTTTCCCTTCATCCACTGCACCAATGATACACTACAACTAACACAGCACATATGGGGAGCCCACCGCTTATCTTGATCCCCAATTATCACACCAAAATATTTAAAGTAGGCTTTTTTTTACATTTTCGGAAAATGGCCTGGCTTGTGATTTCACCAGAAATTCTCCACAAATATAACAAAATTTGTCAGGAGAAATTTTGCAACTTCGGCGCGTTTGACTCGACATTCTCGTCTTCACATACACTTGCTTATCGATACACAGAGAACCACTCAATTCGAAACTCAACAGAAGAGTGATGTTTAACGTTTATTTTATGTCTAATCTTGTAAACAACCTGGTCTAGGTAATTTTTCCGTTGTAAAATGGACCTATTTTAGCCGCCCCACAATAAAATTGTTTACCTGCCAATATAAAAGGTTCTAATTAGGCTTTTAAAAAATGGGTACCTATTAGGGCTCTCCGAATATTTTTTTTATTATTGGGAGGGTATTTCCATTGTGAAAATAATGAGCTAACCTGTGTTAGAAAAATCTTGTCGGCCAGTGGTATCATACCGGCAACATACATACATAAAAGGTTGTTTGGTGTATAGACTTTACGTTTATCAAAAAAAAATACTTTCTAGTAGGGCTTCAGTCTGCATCATACGTGGAAACCGATCGTTACAACGAGTCACGCTTCGGTAAATACAGGTCGACTATAAATAGCCGGCCTGGGTCTCTCCGAGCTCATTCAGTGTTCCGATCTCGTGAAGTGAAGATCCCTGAAGATGCCTCGTGCAATCGTAGGCGAAACGTCGGAAAGTGATTCCATTTTGACACGGTCTAATGCCAAATTCTAAATCTTAAATAAAACCAAACAAGATATATCAGTTTAAGAAACTTAATCCTTTTTAAAACATAGAATTTATATTAAATATGCCTCAAATTCTAACTCGCTTTATTTCCTCAAAACGCTTTGTGTTTGGCTCTTGTGTAATTTAGATTATAGCAATTGCAGTAATCCGTTATGGTTTAAAATTAAAAAAAACTTAACTAATCTTACAAAACATTGTGTTTTGGATAAGTACTACGTTCACTCGCTAAAAAACCACATACTTTTACACCGATTTTTTTTTTACCAAGAAGTTTATCTACATCCAATTGGAGTAGCTACGATGAATAAAACCATTTTTTTATTGAAAATTATTTTTTATTTGACATAATTTTTGACTTCTTTATTTCACATATTTTCATAGTTATCGAAAATAATATACATACTTACATAAAAAATGTATAATATTATCCAGAAAAAAGTATTTTCTAATATAATGCACAATTTTGTACTGAAAAAATATACAATATAATTCAAAAAAAAATCTAATTTGTTGCACAACTTTGGGCATAAAATGTTCACAATATGAGCAATAACTATGCACAGTATTGTTTGAAGAAAATGCATATTGATGTTATTAAAATATTTGCTATACAAAATTGTCCAAAAAATATGCATTCTCTTGTGCAAAAATCTTATATATTATTGTTTGTCAATTCAACCCAGTATTGTTCAGAAGATATGCACAATTATTCAGAAAATATATACAACTAATTCTGACCAATTATGTGTACATTTTTTGCACAACGTTGTTCCAAGTACACATTCAGACACAATTTATGCACTAAATCTACACAATTTACAGAACTTATACATAGTTTTTTTAGAGTGTATTATAAGAATCAACTAGAACAACTGTGTTATTAATTCAAGATAGCTAAAAAGTACCAACCAGAATGACTTATTGAATTTTAGTCAAAAAATAAGGGTCATATGGAGATGACCTGGTAATATTTTGGTAAAAATCCAATATGGCGGGGCAACGTTAAAAAAATATTCCAAAAAAAAAAAATAATTATTCAATTTAACGCAAATTTTGCACAAACATCGAGTGTTATATGGGAATGAAACTGGTACATTTTGTTATGAATCTAAGATAGCAAACAAACTAGAGGCAGAATAAAATATTTAAAAAATTTGCCTGAAAATACTACTTATTAAATTAATTTCAATTTTTATGTATATGGATATATCACTTACAGAAATTTTAAAACCTTTGAGCTTGCGGCTTTTAAGTCGGATCTAACAAATTTAAATTGGGCTGCAATTTTAGATACTCCTATTATTAGCGAAAAGATAAATCACTTGACACAAAACATAACTTCTCTTTTTAATGTTCATGCGGCGCTGCGTAGCGTACGCGTTAAAAGACCTAAGTCACCATGGTTCACGGATACTTTAAAAATCATGAAAAAAGAACGAAACAAATTATTGTCAAAGTATAAAAAACACGTTCAGCCACTGACTGATTGGCATATAAAGAACTGAGAAATTTTTTCACTCAAGCTCTGCGTAACGAAAAAAAGGCATATATTGATTTCGTGTACCGCAATAAGGAATCTAAGGTTGTTTGGCAGACTCTCCCTCAAATGAACATATATAATAAATCAAAAAAAATTATGATTTACCCAACACGTTAAAGAATCCTCATGTAATTAATCAGTCTTTTATTGATTCAGTAAATGCCATTGCACCCCCTGTTGATGAAGACTTGGTAAATAACTACCTAAGTAACAGGACTACAAATAGTGTGTTTTCATTGATGCCGATTGAGGATGCCGACGTGTTAAATGCTATACAGGGTCTGACATCAAATGCGTCTGGGTCTGACGGGATATCTCTTGAAATGATTAAGTTATGCTGCCCTGTAATTTTACCCTTTTTAACTCATATTTTTAATTTTTGCATAGTAGGTTCTGAGTTTCCCGATGAGTGGAAAACTGCTTTAGTTTTGCCTCTTCCCAAAGTAACTGATGTCAGAAGTGTGTCTGACTTAAGGCCAGTCAGTTTGCTGCCCACCGTGTCTAAGCTGTTCGAAAAAATTATTTATCACCAAGTTATGAATTACATAATTGATAATACTTTACTGCCCGATTCTCAATCCGGGTTTCGAAAGTCTTGGATGATGTTATTCGGGCAGCTGATCGTGGAGAAACATTTGCGCTGGTACTACTAGACTATAGCAAGGCGTTTGACACGCTAGATCATCGGCTTTTTTGTGCCAAACTGCATCATTATGGTTTCACCAATCCTACGGTAGAATTTTTTAGGAAATACTTATCCAACCGTTTTCAATGCGTCTTTATGGAGGGTAAGAGATCTGACCCAATGCCAATTAGTAAAGGGGTGCCCCAAGGGTCTATCCTGGGGCCTTTGCTTTTTCTTATTTATACCATTGACATGGATCGCGCTGTCAGATATTCAACGGTAGACATAGACATAGACATAGATGGGGAGCCCGACAAGGGCAGCACTTAGGCTCACTGGGGCCCATTGTGCTATCCCCCCAAGTAGGCGTGTCAGGCCAAGAGCCCACTCCTTTTTAGAAAGGAAAGGACCCTTTCAGGTAGCGCACGTCCCACAAGCTCGCGTTCCACATACGTGTCACCCAAGCAAAGCAGTCTGGCGTTGACTAAAGCGTCACATCGACAGACTAGATGCTCGGTAGTTTCATCTACCTCAGCACAAAACCTGCAGTATGGATCGTTGTCGAGTCCAATCTTATGCAGGTAATATTTCACTAGCCAGTGTCCAGTTAGGACCCCGGTAATAGTTCTAAGTTGACTTCTGTTTAGGTTTAGAAGTCTATTAGACTCAGAACGGCTATAAGGGCTTGATATGAAGACCTTAGACTGTCTTAGTCCTGCTAGCTCGTGCCATTCAGCACGGAATTCCTCGACAGTGCGATTCTTAATCCTAGCCTTGACAACTGAAGGAGCAATTCCAAGAGCAGGTTCCGTCCCAGTGAAAGCAGTGTTGCTACCTTTCCGAGCCAGCTGATAACTAACCCTATTGGACTCACACAGCCTCTCTAGGGCTCTCCTGCATTCAAGCGTTAGCAGCGAATTGACTCTGTTCGAGGACAGAGCTTTAATCGCGGCTTGACTATCACAACATATATAGATATGCTTGTCGTGGTATCCTCTGGAGAGGTTTTCCTGTACGCAGTCCAAGATTGCTGTAATCTCAGCCTGATATACAGTCGCATACCGTCCAAGAACAAGACTAATTCTTGCCCTGGGACTCTCCCCATAAATTCCCGCCCCAGAACCCTCCTTCATTAGAGAGCCATCTGTAAACCAGACAAGGCCCTCCGGTTTGAGGAAGGATGGAGAGGAATCCCTCCATTGGTCTCTCTCGGGAACAATTACACAAAACCTTTTAGAGGCAATTGAGACCGGAATAATGGCATCTCTCCTTGCTGGGAGAGGATCTGATCTGATCAGTTCAGTCCAAACTCGCGTATGCCCAAAATTCCAGTCTCTGTGTATCCAACGACCCCAGTCGTTTAAACGAACAGAAGCTTTCCGAGCCTCCTCCTCTACAAGCAAGTGCAGAGGACTTAGTCCCAGAATAGCCTCCATAGATCGGGTCAGTGTGGTTCTTATGGCTCCAGTTATGCCCAGACACGCCAGTCTCTGGAGCTTGTCAAGCATCCTTCTGTATGGGGTCTTGCGAGTGGCGGACCACCACACAAGAGCGCCATAAGTGATCATTGGCCTTATCACTGACGTGTAAAGCCAATGCACAATACGAGGTTTTAAACCCCAAGTTGATCCGAAGGACCGTCTGCACGCTGTGGCCCTTTTTGTGATCGTTTCAATATGATCCCTCCAGGTCAGTCGGGAGTCTATTAAGACGCCCAGATATTTTACCGACCCGGAAGGTCTCAGCTTTTTCCCAAAGAGGGTGAGCCTCTCAAGGTCCACTTTTCTCTTATGGGTAAATGGTACCATTTCGGTCTTATCCGGATTAACAGACAGACCGTGTTTTTGGCACCACTTTTCCACCATGGCTAAGGCCCTCTGCATGAGCCTTATACTGGTGTTTGGGAACTTGCCTATTACTATAATGGCAAGATCATCAGCGTAGCTTTGAGCATAAACTCCGCTCTCGTTGAGAGTATGAAGCAGCCCATCCACAACCAGACACCACAAGAGCGGAGAAAGAACTCCGCCCTGCGGACATCCTTTGACCACGGACGAGCATACTGTCACGCTCCCAAGAGAAGATGTTATGATTCTGCTTTCAAGCATGACGCGAACCCACCTAATTACAGCCCTATCCACGCCAAAACTCTCAGCAGCCTCACTAATGGAGTCAAAGGTGGTGTTGTTAAACGCCCCCTCGATATCCAAGAACACACCCAGAGCCATCTCCTTGGAGTAGACCCCCACCTCCAGTCTACTGACTAGACTATGAAGCGCCTTCTCCGTCGACATGGCTGTCCTGTAAGCGTGCTGGAATGGGTGCATGGGATTTCTACCCAGTGCGCCGTTTCTTATATAAGCATCCACGATCTTCTCCATGGTTTTCAAAAGAAAAGAGGATAGACTGATGGGCCTAAAGTCCTTAGCAGTTTCGTAGCAATTACGACCCGGTTTAGGAATAAACGCTACCCGAACCATGCGCCAGCGTTCGGGAATATATCCCAAAGCCAGGCAGGCCCGAAAAAGGCGCAAAAGATGTGGGATCAGTAGTTCCTGACCCTTCTGAAGAAGCGCCGGGAATATTCCATCTGGTCTCGCACTCTTAAATGGGCAAAACGAAGATATTGCCCACTTAATAATGTCTACTGTAACGACCTTAGCGTCCGTTTTCCAGTCAACCGAGCCTGCCCCTACTTGGAGAGCCTGCCCAGTAACCTCATCATTAGATTCCGGACGAGAGCCAGGAAAATGAGTTTCCAGGAGCATTCCTAGAGCCTCCTCTGCAGTGGTAGTATATCCACCGGTCGGAAGCCTTAGAGCCCCCACGCTCTGTCCTCGACCTTTTGAGAGAATCCTTTGAAGTCTAGCGGCTTCCGGAAGACCCTCTAAGCTTTCGCAGTAGGTCCTCCAGGACCCTCTCTTTGAACTGCGTATCAGTTCTTTGTACCTGCGTTGAGAATTCCTATGTTCTTCCCAATCAGCAGGTAATTTCGATCGCATAGCCCTGTTAAAGAGCCTGCGTGTATCTTTACGAGCCTTTTCAAGATCCAAGTTCCACCAAGGTGTTTTCTTGGTACCTCGATAGGTCCGCAATGCACAATTCTCCTCATAGGAGTCTATTATGGCTTCCTGTATAGAGTTTGCCACATTTTCCACTTGCCTTACTCTACAGCATGGCATTAGTGGCATATCTAACCGCACTTTAAGCGACTCCACATAGTGAGCCCAGTTGGTTGTCCTCGGGTTTCGAAAACTACTGAGCTCCGTGTCATGCTCAAGGTTTAGCTTAAAGAGGATGTGTCATGATCCGATAAAGATGGCATCCCTCCATTCTCTACCAACCGGAACCAGCAGAAATGAGGTCAGAGTTAGGTCAATAACCTCCTGCCTTCGTGACGTAACAAAAGTTGGAGTGTTTCCCCGATTTAGAATTCCTAAATCAGTTGTACTGAGGTACTCTAAAAGACTTGCGTCCCTCGAGTTGGTGTCAGTGCTGCCCCACACAATATTGTGTGCGTTGGCGTCGCATCCAACAACAAGAGGAAGCCCGTTGTCCCTACAGTATCCTATTAAGTCAATGAGTTCCCTGGTAGGTGGGTCCTCTCTTGAGTCATAGGGAAGATAGGCTGAGCATACTACAATGGGTTTGCGATGCCCTGCCTTATCCTTAAGAATCAGTTTCAGAGCCACTAGGTCCCTGGAATAGAATTCCGGTAGTGACAAGGACTCAATACATCTGTCAACGTAGATGCATGTCCTTGGGTTCAGGTGGATGTCCCTTTTATAATGTAGAGAACTTTCTATCTGCCCCAGACCTCGCACATGCCCCTTGTAAACCCAAGGTTCCTGTAGGAGGTAGATGTATGTTTGCCCCACAGCTATGTGACGGCCTATTAATAAGGTCGCCCCTCTGCTGTGCTGCAAGTTACTTTGTAGGAAGAGCACCCCTTTGCCCATTGGAACGAGCTAAGGGTGATCCTCCGTCATCCGGGAAGTTGTGTCCTCCGACCCAGACGCCGCGCTATGCACGCCTATCTGAGACAGAAGCTCAGCAACTTCCTGCTCAGCGTCAGACACGGGGTCTAACCGCTGAGCTGGGTTTGACGGGGAGATAGGTCTCCCCGCTGCTCCGGCTTTGGTGTCGGTGGGAGTTTCAGTCGAAGTTAGAGCCTTCAAATTCAACGGTACGCTGATGATACGCAATTGCGTATCGGCTTGGAAAAAAACTAATGCAGATCAAGCTTCTCAAAAACTTAATGGCTGTCTGGATGACATTTTTAGTTGGTCAAGTAAAAACGGTTTGAAAATAAACCCTTCAAAATCGGCTATTCTGTTTTTTGGGCCAAATAAGGATTGGGCAAACAATACTCTCACTTTTAGGATGGACAACGTGGTAATTCCTGATGTAAAAGAGTACAAAAATCTAGGAGTGTTTTTTGATTCAGATCTTAGGTTTAAAACTCAAGTTGGTAAGATTGTTCAGAAATCAATAATTTCTCTAAGAAATCTTTACAAAAATAGGGATGTTTTGGGTGAGTCTTTGAAAAAGCGGCTATGTGAGTCTTTGGTTAGGTTAGGTATCGCATTGTAACTAGGCTTATATTGTATATGGACCTTGTCTGGATGCTCAATGTAGAGGTCGGTTGCAGAGAATTCAGAACTCATGTATCCGCTTCATCTATAACCTCAGAATGAGAGATCATGTGACTTATAGATTGTCCACTATGAAGTGGCTAAACATGCGGGATCGACTAAAATGGCACCTCGCCTGCTTTCTACACAAATTACTTGAGAGCGGCTATCCCCGGTATCTTCGGGAAAAATTAGGCTTTCGATCTTCCACTCATGCCAGACTTACCCGTCACAACGATCAGCTTGATATACCTTTGCACCGAACCGCCCTCTTTGAACGATGTTTTTCTTATGTGATTCCCAAACTATTTAATTCGGATATAAGAGGTAATTTTGTGAATTGTCGATACCTGTTGTTTAAAAGGAAATATAAAAATTACTTACTTAGCCAATATTAAGACTACATATTTATTGTATTTTAGTTTTAGATATATTATTTACTGTGTATTCGGTAAGGCTATTTGTTATAGTGTTAGTTATTGCTATGTTATTAATTTTATTTCAAGATACATTTAACTTTTATTAATTAAAACAGCAATGCTGCCCTTCGCCGAGTAAAAAAATAAAGACGTTTCTATTCTATTCTATTCTATATATAAGAATGTAGATGCATATAAATAATTAATGTATGCGAGTATTTATGTTATATCTAAGTGGAAAGTGGAAATAGTATAAAGTAAAGTTTTAAATTTATAGTTAAAAAACGTTTATTGTCTAGGTAGCCTGCTTATTAAGATTTAAATATTTTTAGTTTACTCATTACCAAGCTTATTGGTTATAGCACAGATTAATACAGATACTTTCGTTAGGCGCTCAAATCATCACATAACCTCAATTTGGGCGGAAAATCTATCAACTCAGCAGCGTTGGATCGGCCGGAGAGTGTTATTATTGTTTCAGACGTAGTCGTGTTCATGGCGGCCTTTTTTGTTTTTCGAAATGTATAAATTCAATTTAAATATTTCAGGACTCTATTAAATATTATTATAAAAAATAATATAAAAATATAAACACTCTAGAAAAGTCAGTGGTATGGTGTATGCTGTCAAACATTGCAAAATTACAAGTTACAAACCATCTCATAGCTTTTTTACATTTCCCAAGGATATAAGAAGATACGTTTTTTTTTTAAATGTTATATATTTTATAACAATAATTTGTAAAAGCTTTAAGACAGATGCTAAAATTCGCTATAGCCTACGCTATACTAATTAATATTTTAAAAACGACTAAATACATTCCGTTACTAATTGTGTACGTGTTTTGGGAGATTACAGACAAAGTAGCGATCGAACGATCGATACGCGAAGTAAGTGAGAACGTTTACATCCCATTTCTTCCGTGGCATCACGTTACTAAATGTGGGAATTTTTCGAAATCGCGTATTTAATCCCGAGATTTTCGAAACTGTAAACTGATTTGGAGATTCCGAAACTGAAAGCCTTAATTGCAGGAATAATTTTTTCATTCAATATCTTTTAATTAATTTGTCTAAAAATATTCAAATTTGTTATGTGGGCTGTTTAAAATGTAAAAAACTTCTAATAATGTTTTTATTCCGAGTTTTTTTAGATCTTTCCGTTTCAACTTTTAAAATTTTGACACGAATCCAAGAGGGCGGAACAAAATGGCGCCTTAATAAATTATTTAAAAATTCAGCCGGAAAAAACTATTTAATAGACTGATTTCAAATTGTGTGCAATAACTAACTGTGGTAGAAAAATGAACCAGTAAAACTGTGGTATTAATTCAAGATGGCGGAATAAAATAGCGGCTATATTAAATGTTTGTAATAGTGAAAAAATTACCCTCCCAGCTTTTGCATATCTTCACGTTTTATACATATGGTATGAATTTAAGATAGCAAAACAATATGGCGGCCTAATAAAATATTTAAAAAATCAGCTTGAAAAAACTACTATTTAGAATAATGTCAAATTTTGTGCAAGTATTAAGTGTAATATAGAGACAAATTGGAAAGGTTGTAGTTCGAATTTCAGACGGCGGAACAAAATGGCGGCCAAATAAATATTTTAAAAATGAACGCAAAACAATCTTATTCAATTGGCTTTAAATTTTGCAGAAAAATTAAATGTACTATGGGATAAACTCGTACGAATTCAAAATGGGAGTGTGTGTCAATGTAAAACTACTTATTGAATTGATTTTAAATCAAGTGTTGCATAAGTAGAAACTGATAAAATATTGATAGAAATCCAATATGATGGTACAAAATGACGCCGAAAAAAGTGTCTGAGAAGACAGTATATATATATATATATATATATATATATATATATATATATATATATATATATATATATATATATATATATATATATATATATATATATATATATATATATATATATATATATATATATATATATATATATATATATATATATATATATATATATATATATATATATATATATATATATATATATATATATATATATATATATATATATATATATATATATATATATATATATATATATATATATATATATATATATATATATATATATATATATATAGTTAAAACGAATAGTTCTTGAACCACAAATGTATGTTTGTAGGAATTCTCTCGGGTATTTGGTTCTATTTAATATAGAGAAACACTATACTAGTTTCATAATTGTTTTAATTACTGACATTTCGGCCACTTCGGCCTTTTTCAAAGCATCTTGTAAACTAAAAGTAGGAAAAATTTTTTTTTTCTTATACATCGGTCTATTAATGTTTAAAAAATAATAAAATGGCTTACCTAAAACAGAAACATAGAAGTTTTACAACACAAAAGACATACTGTAATTTGGACAACACAAATTGTTAAAACTTAAAACTTAGCATCATGTTTATTTACATTTTAAATGAGGATTCGTAACCTCACTTCCTAAAGATGATATTTTTAAAATTTAGGGAGAAAGATGATTTATTTATTTATTAACAGTTCAATATAAAACCTTATCAGACCATTTTATTGATATTGAACTGTTAATAAATAAATAAATCATCTTTCTCCCTAAATTTTAAAAATATCATCTTTAGGAAGTGAGGTTACGAATCCTCATTTAAAATGTAAATAAACATGATGCTAAGTTTTAAGTTTTAACAATTTGTGTTGTCCAAATTACAGTATGTCTTTTGTGCTGTAAAGCTTCTATGTTTCCGTTTTAGGTAAGCCATTTTATTATTTTTTAAACATTAATTGACAGATGTATAAGAAAAAAAATTTTTCCTACTTTTAGTTTACAAGATGCTTTGAAAAAGGCCGAAGTGGCCGAAACGTCAGTAATTAAAACAATTATGAAACTGGTATAGTGTTTCTCTATATTACATAGAACCAAATACCCGAGAGAATTCCTACAAATATATATATATATATATATATATATATATATATATATATATATATATATATATATATATATAATATATATATATATATATATATATATATATATATATATATAGCGAGAGGGTGGGTAGTTGTGACTAACTAGTTAGAACAAAACGTGCTAAAACTAGTGGGGCTGTAGTCAAAGAGAGGGGACCTTAGATTAAAACACTTTGTTGCTTTGCCAAGCTTTCGGCAACTGTTTATTGCCTTCCTAAAAATTGTTATTATTTTGTATTAACATTTATTTTAAAAAAAGTTGTTGTGGACTTACTACTTGGTTTTACTCTTGAAGAAACAACACTGAAAAATTCTCAACATTGCTAAAGACCTATATACATATTATTTACACTTTTTTATCACTAGTTTTGACTTGGATGTTGTTATATTAACACATTTTAAAATTCTTAAAGATTTGGTTTATTCCAACGTGCAGACACTGTCGGCCATTTTAAGTATTTTAAAGGCAAATTATTATTGTAAAATGGAGATCGTGTTTTTTTTTATTTTTGCTCTCCTTCCCTTACTTCACACTAGTTGGTTTACGCGTTTTTTGTTTTTCAAATAATTGTCGACTGAGCACGAATCGGTAACGACGGTTTCCCAAATGTATAGTTGGAAAAGAAAAATGTAGATGGCGCATTAGTAAACAGTACTCTGCAAAGCTGGTAACCCAATCAGCACAAATCTTACAAGTTCTGTAATTGTTGGTTAAACGATGAAAACATTTTATATTCTGTAGTACACTGTGCAGCTGATAGAGGGACATGTTCCACCATCGTGTTGTGAAAAAATTTTTATATTTATTTGCTATGATTAGAAAAAAGGGGGAAAAAACAAATTACGTGAACAACACAACACCATGATTGAACTTTTCCTGAAACAAAAATGAAAAGGAAAATGGAAAATCATATATAAATGCAAATAATCAATGTACAGTGCCCTACAGTATGAATATATTAGAACTAAGTTATTCAGAGATTTGGACAGCATTAGAGTCATTAATAGAAACAAAATTGTCTTTACTAATTCTTAACAGATATGAATATATTGTGCTTAGATTATTGATATCAGTTTTCTTATTCATTGTGTTTGTCCCTTGGTTGTGTATATGTATCATTTCAAGGAAATTTCTTTTATAATATCTTTATTTTTAGCAAGAATTTTTGCTTCGGTGAATCAAATGCTGTGTCCTGTGTCTATGAAGCGTTCTGATAATGCACAAGATTTTACAAACCTGCCGCAGTCGCTTTTATGTGAAGTAATTCTGCTTGACAAATTTCTAGATGTCTGACCTACATATATTTGATTACAGTTGTTGCAATTTATGGCATATACAACGTTATTATTTTCAAACGTGGAAAGTGGAGTCTTAGTTTTTGCATAAAGTTGTGAGACAGTTTTTATTTGTTTTTTGGCAAACCTTAGGTTTGGACTATCTTTGAAAACGTCTATTAATTTATCAGTTAAATTTTGAATAAAAGGAAGTGGGTAATATTTTATTGTTTGTGTTGGCTGACTGGTGTTTTCCTCTGTCGTTATATTATGGATTGTATTTAGTTGTATTAATATACAATTGTATACAATCCATAATATAACGACAGAGGAAAACACCAGTCAGCCAACACAAACAATAAAATATTACCCACTTCCTTTTATTCAAAATTTAACTGATAAATTAATAGACGTTTTCAAAGATAGTCCAAACCTAAGGTTTGCCAAAAAACAAATAAAAACTGTCTCACAACTTTATGCAAAAACTAAACTAAACACTTTCCACGTTTGAAAATAATAACGTTGTATATGCCATAAATTGCAACAACTGTAATCAAATATATGTAGGTCAGACATCTAGAAATTTGTCAGGCAGAATTACTTCACATAAAAGCGACTGCCGCAGGTTTGTAAAATCTTGTGCATTATCAGAACACTTCATAGACACAGGACACAGCATTTGATTCACCGAAGCAAAAATTCTTGCTAAAGAAAAAAGATATTATAAAAGAAATTTCCTTGAAATGATACATATACACAACCAAGGGACAAACACAATGAATAAGAAAACTGATATCAATAATCTAAGCACAATATATTCATATCTGTTAAGAATTAGTAAAGACAATTTTGTTTCTATTAATGACTCTAATGCTGTCCAAATCTCTGAATAACTTAGTCCTAATATATTCATACTGTAGGGCACTGTACATTGATTATTTGCATTTATATATGATTTTCCATTTTCCTTTTCATTTTTGTTTCAGGAAAAGTTCAATCATGGTGTTGTGTTGTTCACGTAATTTGTTTTTCCCCCTTTTTTCTAATCATAGCAAATAAATATAAAAATTTTTCACAACACGATGGTGGAACATGTCCCTCTATCAGCTGCACAGTGTACTACAGAATATAAAATGTTTTCATCGTTTAACCAACAATTACAGAACTTGTAAGATTTGTGCTGATTGGGTTACCAGCTTTGCAGAGTACTGTTTACTAATGCGCCATCTACATTTTTCTTTTCCAACTATACATTTGGGAAACCGTCGTTACCGATTCGTGCTCAGTCGACAATTATTTGAAAAACAAAAAACGCGTAAACCAACTAGTGTGAAGTAAGGGAAGGAGAGCAAAAAAAAAAAAAACATGATCTCCATTTTACAATAATAATTTGCCTTTAAAATACCTAAAATGGCCGACAGTGTCTGCACGTTGGAATAAACCAAATCTTTAAGAATTTTAAAATGTGTTAATATAACAACATCCAAGTCAAAACTAGTGATAAAAAGGTGTAAATAATATGTATATAGGTCTTTAGCAATGTTGAGAATTTTTCAGTGTTGTTTCTTCAAGAGTAAAACCAAGTAGTAAGTCCACAACAACTTTTTTTAAAATAAATGTTAATACAAAATAATAACAATTTTTAGGCTGTCTTGAGGAAGGCAATAAACAGTTGCCGAAAGCTTGGCAAAGCAACAAAGTGTTTTAATCTAAGGTCCCCTCTCTTTGACTACAGCCCCACTAGATTTAGCACGTTTTATATATATGTGTGTGTGTGTTGCTAAATGTAAATGCATTAAGTCACACTTCACTATTCCTAATAAAATGAAAGATTCATAACCAGGGAAAGTCCGGATAAAGGAAATTTATCGATTTTTTAATTATTAGTTGCATGTCATGTAAAAACGTATTGTAAAATTTTTATTCATTGGTTTAAAATTTGTTTTTAACAAACTTTCAATAGGTTCACTTTTATGTAACTAACTATGTATACAAATAAATATAGGAAGTCGATTTTAACCTACTTCTGATTTTATTGTTGTATCGGTTTGAAGTTTTGTAAGCGTATATAACGATAACATAATAATTTGCTACCAACGGACTGATCGATGGTTCCACATGGTACCGATCGATTTTAACCTACTTCTAAATGTTGTGAAGATTTGAAAATATACAAGCCTACATAATTCGGATGATAATATAATAATTTGGTGCCATCGGACCGATCGATGGTAACAAATGATAACGATTGATTGTAACCTACTTTTAAATGTGAAATAATTTATAGTTTAAAAAAAACTAAATAATAAGCTTTTCTCAGTATCGCACTAAAAAGTACAAACTAATGTAATGTTGTCGAAATTAATTAAACTACATACTTCTCAAAGAAATGAAAAAGCGAATCATAGTCATTGAACAAAATATATTATAAGAAAATTACATTATTTTGTACTCTTTAGTGCGTTACTGACAAAAGCGTGTTTTCTAGATATTTTAAAGTATAATTTTTTATTGAACTGAGGATCACATATGGTTTTATTTATTGAGGTTCAGTGTTGCTCGCATTGATAGCATAAAGCATGTTTGTCATGTTAGCTTTAAAACTGCTATTTTTTATTTAATCTTAAAGCAAAAAACTGGGCCAGTGCTTCCAACAGAGAAGATCTTTTTGATAAAATAAACGATCTGCAAGAAATATAAATGAACAGAAAAATTGAATTTGCTGTCCACAAAAACTGTGAAAATCAGAAACATAATATTCCATTTTTGTGATATGAGAGAGTATAATAGTATATAATATTTACGTTTTTCACACGCACGCCCATGGCAGAAGTGAAATGAAAATAACATGCGCTAAAACCCTTTCTACATGATGCTAAAACACAATGTTTACAAGTTCAGCGATATAATTGATCTAACAATAATATTAAATTTTAACCTTGCCCTTGATTCTTCATAAATCTATAAAAATTCAAACCACTCTGTATATGCATAACTACTATGTATACACTAATTTTTCAATATAAATATATTAAACTTGGTTAAACATTAGTCACAGAATATTTTAATAAGGTCCTGCTCAGCATAAATAAAAATAATTCCAGTACATCTCTGACTTCTCCGCCCAGCTAATGGGGCTCGAGTAAACACGTTTATGAATGAAAATTCCAGGAGTGCGGTATCTGATTGGTTGTTAATCTGTGGTTATAGTATAAGTATATAGTACCTCAAAGGCATGATAAATCTCAGTAGAAATACACTGAAATAAATATATTTTTAAGCATCCTCAGACAGTAAAAGTTAATTAACCCAATAAATTATAATATTGAGAAATATGTTATTCAATTCATCATAGTATTTTAGATATGTTAGGTGTATATTTTTTAATATGCATCTATTTATTAATTTATTTTATTAAGAAAACAGTTTACAAATTGGTGTCTATTCTATAATCTACAGGTACAAGTATTCTGACAATGCAAAATATAAAAACATAATTATGTCGTAAGTAGTGTAATATTACATGCAAGTATATAGAAACAAAATTATAAGTACTTAAGTATTAATGACAGTATCACTTTAAATAAACGTTAAGTTTTCTCTTACCTGAGCGTTTACCTATCCCATCATTTTGCTTGTCACATCATTTTTTATCAGTGTATTTGAAATACTACTAAGTAAGAAATTACCGACTGTTTCTAGAGAATGCATTCTGCATTCTTCAAAATAAATAATATGTTCTTCAAGATCAAAGTTGTTAAAAACGATTTTTGAGAAAAAACATTTAAAACATTTTTTTGGTTTTTAAAAACATCAGACATTCAAGTCAGTACTTTGTTAAGCCTTAAGACATCCGTGCTATTATTACTGTCACATTCGGGATTTATATTGTCATGATCGGTGTTTAATGAGGGACTTGTCATTGAATTATCAATTGTATCAAGTAAATTTCTTATCTGATCCAGATTACTTGTCAAAAATGGTGTCTTCAGTAAATCTACTTCTATGCTTATGGATTGTCTCTACTTCAAATATAGTCATCTTAAGACTGTCATTAATAAAAAAACCATCTTTCATTAACCCGAAAACATTGAAATAGTATCTTAAATTCTTCAAAACTTGTGAATTCACTTAGTTTTTTATGATGAATAAACATGAATATACATGTTTACTTTCTTCAATTGCCTGTTGAAAACGAATTTCATCAAGTTCTTTAAGTTTATCGTCTTTATTTTTTCTGAATGACATCTTTTTTGATAAATATTTGGGACAGTTTGGAAATTTTGTAGGTACTCTAGGTCCCTTTAACCGTGGCAAACCTAATTTAACTGTGACGATCTCACCAGTTTTGGAATCCTGTTGTGAAATTGTCCGAATAAAATCCTCAGGTTCGAAATGGTACTCACCCACACGGTTATTATTAGTCGGAACAAAATTGTCACGGGGGATAGCACTTAACCATTTTCAGCGTAATTCTTCGTCCCGAGGAAACCGAAATACTGTGGCTTTACTGCCTTTGGAATAGTTTCCTTTGCAAAAAGGCACACAACACATATATGACATAACCATCACTATTTACATAAAAGCCACTAAAAACACAAATTAAATGTAGAAGTTTACATAAATCAACTCCAAAAGCCAGCCGGCACAAAACAATAACACAAAAACTAGGGTAGGTTACTCGTCGGTTTGGTAAATTTCTGCTGAGACGGAGTGCGACGTTGACAAACTTCCACCGCCTTTACTTATAGGAAATAAATGATGTTTAATTATTTAACACGCTGTACTATTAATTGAAATTTAAAATATATTTATAAAAAAAAAATCGGTAAATTTTCTTTACCTAACTTCCATTATTATAAATCTTTCCTTTTATTAAGTATTTTTTTAGCATTTATGATTGCTAAAACGCAAAGATATGTAAAACTCTGTTTTTTTTCCCACGATTATTATTTTGTTCCTATTATACCACAATTATTTCTTGCATAAAATTTGAAATTAATCTACCAAGTAGTTTTTTAGGCTTTATTTTGAAATATTTTATTAGACCGCCATTTTGTTCTACATCTTGAATTTAACTAATACCTGATTTTTGTGTAAAATTTCAGATAAATTGGATAGGTAGATTTTCATTAATATTTTTTAACATTTCACTTGGCCGCCATATTGTTTCGTCATATTGGATTTCTATTAAAATAATTCGAGTTCATCCTCATATTACTCTTGTTTTTTTACCAGAATCTTAGCAGGGCCTGATTAATTGCCGCTTATCTAGGCGAGGTTGACAACTTTTAAATTACATTTTACTAAAAAAAGCTTTGTAGCTTTGTGCTATGGCCCATGTAGCCCCTCGCCCCTTTAATCCAGGCCTGAGTTCTGAGTTAATCGATAAAGTGATTTTTTAGCTAAAAACATGTTTTTAGGCATCTAGGAATACTGAAAAGTATAGTTCCGAAAAAATCTCTGATTTATTCTTGATTTCAATATTTTTCCTGTACGAGGGGAGTAATAAGATTGGTAATATTCCCAAAAATATCTTTGGTTAAAAAGAAAACAGATTCTGGTATTAAAAAAAACTTGACCAGTCTGGCAACGCTGCTGCGAAGAGAACTCGGCGGCAACAAAATTCAAAGATAACCGTCGGTCACTTATTGGTCGACGCGGTGGCCAATCAAAAACTCGGTAATCGTTCACCTACGGAACATGACGTCAAAGCAATTTTAGAAGTAAGCACTTTGTCCTTTTGTTCTAGGAGTTGTTGGATAAACTAGTACGAATTTAACAGGACATAACAAAATGGCGGATGCTTCAATGTAAAAACTACTTAATAAATTTATTCTAAATTATGCTCAAGAGTCAAGTGTGACGTAGATAGAAAGAATCTGGTAAAATATAGGTAGGAATCCAAAATGTTTGGAAATATAGTATATGGAACACATATATACTGTGATTATGTACTGAACTAAATTGGGTCATCCTTCCCTGTTCCTAACAAAGGGAAAAAAATCATGAGTAGGGAAGTTCCGGGTAAAGGAAATTTACCGATTTTTTAATTAAAATATTTTAAATCATGTTTAGGAAGATTAGTGTTGTATATGTATGTTTTTTGTACAATACTGTATATTTTATAAGTTTAATCTTGTATTGTTATTGTCGGATAGGGCCTATTTATGTATCTAATATCAATATAACAGTTTATATTCAGTGACTCACAGCTTAATGATGCAGTCTATATTTAAAAAAAAACTAATTTCTCTCAGTGGCTCAACATTTATTTTTTAAACACGACATACTGAAAATAAGTTAATATGAGTCTTCTAAAATCATATAAATTAAGTTCTTGCATTAATTATATTATATTTAGATAACAATAAATATTTAATTAAATTATATGCGATTTTAATGTCACAGCTTAAATGATGCATATGAACAAAACAGGTCAAAATTTATTATTTCGACAGTTACTAAACAGGCGTTGTTTTAACATTTTATCGCAATTGTTCTTTGTTTAGTTTCACAGTTTTTCGCCCTGTGAAACGAAAGGGTTTAAGAATGGGTCGTCGAACTACAATTGATGAAAGAAATTTAATTTTAAGTCACTACAGAAATGGATACAGCCAAAGGGATATAGCAAAAATGACAAATAAATGTTCATCAACTGTTCAACATATCATTGAACGTTATCGAAATGAAGATAGAGTCCAGAATAAGTCAAGGTTAGCTCCAAGTAAAATATTTAACGATCGTGAGGAAAGATGGATTGTAAGAAAAATTACAATTGATCCCAAAAAAAAGGCTCCAAAATTGTGTGCTGCAGAAATAAACCCTTTATAAGCCAAAGAAATAGACGTATACGCTGAGAGTTCGCCAGAGAACATATTAATAAGGACTTTAACTTTTGGAACCAACTAATCTTTGCTGATAAAACAAAAATAAACCAATTTGGGTCGGATGGTAAAATATCAGTCTGGAGAAAACCCAATGAAGAACTAAAACTGCAAAATTGGAGTCATGTTATGGGGGTGTATGTCGTCTGCAGGAGTAGGTAATATGCCTTTTATAGAAGGAAATATGAGCCACTACATGTATTTGGATATATTAAGACCAAAAATTAAACATTGTTGACAATTATCGGTTTTATTACAACGATCCAAAGCACACATCATATCGGGTGCGAAGTTGGTTGCTTTATAATTGCCCAAATAATCATCAAAACACCAGCCCAGTCACCAGATTTAAATGTAATCGAGAATTTGTGGTTGACATTAAAAAATAAAGTTAAGGGGGAACTGCACGCAGTATTATGGATCATTTGCAAGCCTTCCGCCGCTGCAATATTATGTTAAAACTATAAGAGATATGTATTAGCTTCAATGTGATTTCAATAGGGAAATATGTATAGTTGGGCGCTAAATACGATTTTTTATGAAAAAATCTAGTCTAGAATTATAAAATAGAAGTAGATTTGTCCATTTTCGACCATTTTTCGACTACTTTTTGACATTAATGCCGTCGCATATAATTTTTTTTTCACAAAATGGCTCTTTACCGCCTTGCATTGATCCTTTGTGTACGTAACTGCAAAATTTGAAATGGTAAAGCGTACTCATGTGTTTGTATTTCTGCAGCGCGTGAACCCTTTTGAACCCATTTTAAACGAAATGTAATTTAAATTGCCTATACATAACACATTTTTTTGAGGTCGGACGTGCCGGAAGTTTGTTTCTAAAACGTAGGTACCTTTTTATCTTACTTTGAACTTGACTAGACTTTGTCGCTAGTTTTTCACCTTTTGCGAGCAGTTCTCCCTTAATAGTGCACCAATATCAAACAAAAATAAATTAAAAGTAAAAATTACCGAAGCTTGGAACACAATTTCACCTGAGTACACCAGAAAATTAGTTGAATCAATGCCTAGACGTCTGCAGGCTGTAATTGATAATCAAGGAGGACCAACAAAGTATTAGCAAGCCGGTTCTTTTAATTACTTTAAATTAAATTTTTTTCCTTGTTGATTGTGTTATTTTTAATTTGCCTCATTTAAGCTGTGACATTAAAATCTTATATAATTTAATTAAATATCTATTGTTATCTAAATATCATATAATTAGTGCAAGAAATTAATTTATGCGATTTTAAAAAACTCATATTAACTTAATTTCAGTATCAAAATACAAGAGTTCCAACCACACTACACCACAACTTGTTACGTTCTGGACGCGCGTTTCGCTAACCATTAGCATCATCAACAGATGATATAAATTAACAGACTATTTATAGGTAAATGTGGCCACACTTGGTTGCACCCGACTGCACCGTTGTCAAGTAAACAATAGAGGCGACTATAGGGAATAGGCCCTCTGTCTTTAGTGCTTTCTTACCACATTTAACAATTTCTATACTCTCAAATGCATCCAATAGTCTATTATTAGATACATTTTTAATCAACTTAAGATTATTTATTCCTATTCGGTGATTGTTTTCCAAAGCATGTTGGGCAACGCTTGACTTTTCTGTTCTTCCGTATCTTAAATGTGCCATGTGTTCTTTAAAACGAATGTTTATGGAGCGTTTAGTTTGCCCAACATATTTTAGATCGCAGTCATTACAGCTAATTTCATAGATACCATTCCTCTCCCTCAAGTCGACTTTGACTTATAATGATAATTTTGTACATAAATTAGTAAATAGACATAAGCATATGAAAATGTTAAAAGATGCCACTACTCTTCAAACACCTGAGGCTTCCAATAAATTCATAGTAATCCCATATGATCCCAGATATACGAGAGGTCTAGAAAAAGTATTTAAAAACATAGGTTTTAGAGTAGCCTACAAAACGGAGAACAGTTTGAAAAACCTCCTTGGAAACCCCAAAGACAAAGTCAGGCATCTATGAAATTAGCTGTCATTACTGCCATCTAAAATATGTAGGGCAAACTAAACGCTCCATAAACATTCGTTTTAAAGAACACATGGCGCATTTAAGATACGGAAGAACAGAAAAGTCAAGCGTTGCCCAACATGCTTTGGAAAACAATCACCGAATAGGAATAATCTTAAGGTGATTAAAAATGTATCTAATAATAGATTTCTGGATGCATTTGAGAGTATAGAAATAGTTAAATGTGGTAGGAAAGCACTAAATAAAGACAGAGGGCCTATTCCCTATAGTCCCCTCTATTGTTTACTTGACAACGGTGCAGTCGGGTGCAACCAAGTGTGACCACATTTACAGGGCCGGATTAGCGTTTGAAGAGGCCCTAGGCTAAAAATTAACTAGGGCCCCTAATCAGAACATTTAGAATATTTTATGGTAGAATTTTTTTTTTGATAACGTAAAATTTGTAATAAAACTAGGTAGTTTTTAAAAGTATATAATAATAACTTTATTCAAAACACATCAAAAATCAATAAATATCTAAAAACATTAGCCTAAAACATTTTCGTTAAAAAAAAATATAAATACGTGGTGATATGTACTTAAATAAATGCTCGTTTTCGTGATTTTTGGGTTGCAAAACTTTCAATAATATTTTCGTTTGGAATTTTATTGAGAAGATCGTGTTCTATCGCCAATAAAGAAAGTTGATTAGTTTTTTCATCACCTAATGAATTTCTCTTATGACTTTTTACCCTTTCTAATGTAGAGAATGATCTCTCCCCACTGCAGTTAGTTACTGCCATGGATAAAAATATCCTTAATGCAATATCTACGTTTGGAAAACTACACGTTAATTTCTCTTGTCTTATAAATTTTAACATTTCCCTTGGATTGGTAATTCCCGAATTAATTTCGGAGATAAAATATTTAAAGCGAATACATTCGGCTCCTAAACTTTGATCTAAATCGTTTGGATAGTGCTCCTGGAGTAAATTTGCCTGTATTATAATATTCTCTTCTGAATAATTTTCTAGATATAAAAACCCAAACATATTTGAAACGTTAAGATAAGCAGTTTGTCGACCCCTGAGTTCCGCAAGAATGTTATCGATTATAACATAGAAAGTATTTATGAGCATATTATCTCTACCACTGAATTCAACTTCACCCTCTTTATGTTCGTCAAATTGTAGTTTTCTGTTTTTTTTTTCTTTTATTATCGTATTTGTATGTGGAACAGTTTGTAAGTTTTTTGCCACACTCTTCGTAATATGCAAAACGTTCGCGTTGTTGTAAAACATGTTTAATTAATGAATCATACAAATTGACTGCTAAGGAAACATCGAGTTCAGTAGCTTGTAATGATTTACTAACCTTATTAAACTCTGTTAAAATATCGTCCCATAATTTTAACAAAATCCCAACTTCCAATTCTTCGAACCGATTTTTAATTCCTTTTGCTTGAACTTTTGAATTATTTGGTTGTGTAATATCATTTTCGATAACTTCTAATGACTTTTTAAACCCAGAAAATCCTAAAATAATTGCCCTACTAGAATCCGCGCGAGCAGACCATCGAGTAACAGATAATTTTTTTGGAACGAGAGCATTGGGAATTTTATTTAGTTCTTCTGTCATTATTTGCCACCTATGTGTGGAAGCTGAAAAAAAATTATAAATTTCTTCTAAAAACATAAAAAATGAAGTAGCCATATTACAACACTCAGCTGCACATGTTCCTACCAAGTTAAGAGAGTGTGCCGCACAGGGGACAAATAATGCTAGAGGATTCCTTTTTTTAATGAGAGCTTGCAATCCTGAATATTGACCGGACATATTATTGGCGTTATCATAAGACTGGCCCCTACAGTCTTGAATATTTAAGTGTAGCTGGTCTAATATTTTAAGAACTGCAGTTTCCATGTCAACTGCCTTATGGCCAGTATTACTAATAAAGGTAACAAAACGTTCTATAGGAGAGCCATCACATATTACGTATCTAAGAATAAAAGTAAGCTGGTCCGAATGACTAACATCAGGCGTTGAATCCACGCAAATGGAAAAATATTTCGCCGATCTGGCTTCACTACTAATAAAATCACGAACATGCTTTGATACAACTTCAATAAACTCGTTACAAATAGAAGATGATAAATATGAAACATTACCGCGTCCTGGATTTCCATATTTTTGTAAGTGGTTATTCAAAAATGGATCAAATTGAGCTATTAACTCCAAAAGTCCCAAATAATTGCCGTTGTCATTTCTTCCAAACTTCTCTGTTGTGCCTCTGAATGCCATACCTCGACTTGCCAAGAATTTAATTGTAGACAAAACGCGATGGAGAATTTTTATCCAGTAGTTTTTTTCCTCTAAATATTGTTTTTCAATTTCTGTATCTATTTTGCCTAAAGTACTGGAACGAGTTAAAAATATTTTTGTGTTATTTAAATGTTCTTGCGAAGCTTCATGTTTTTCAATTCTAATAATATTTTTCCAATCGTTAAATCCTTTAACAAAAGATTTTTCACGATCCCTACTAAACAACGTACACGGTAAACAGAAAACAGAATTCGTAGACACAGAATATAAGAGCCACTCCCGCCGAACTTCTTCACCATTTCGAAGTTTTGAAAAAAAAAATTTTTTAGATGCGTAACGTGATTGTAAGCCTTCATACACTCTTTTTGAGTTTTCAAAATCAAAGCTGTTTAAGTCCTGTACTATCGGATTTTTTATAATAAAGTTAATGGTGTCTGAGTTAACTGTGATTTTTGCAGGATCGCCAAAATTGCTTGTGTCAACTTCGTCAGTGTCATTCTCATTGTTTTCAATTTTATTAGCGGTGAGCCGGAGCGAAGAATCTAAAAAAATATATGCGCTTGCTTTTGTTTTAAAACATAGAATAAATAAAGGATTTCAGAATTTTTTACGAAAAACAAAGAAGCCTATGGTTGGTTTAGAATAGAAAAAATCCTGTATGTTAGACATAATAAATTATAAATACCTTCCAAATTTGTTCTTGAAGTTCCTGGTAAATCATCATATGGCAAATGAATAAAATTAGACTTATGTGATTGCTCACTATCAATATGTGGTTTTTTAAAAAAAGTGTTTATTTTTGGAACATTTTCTATAGCTTCCGCGTGCCTTGCAGCCTTTTCTTTAGCTATTTTACGCTTTTTGGCTCCACTTGGATAGTTACTCATTTTAGTCAATGATATACAGATATATACTGTATATAATGTATCACATCACGTATAATTTACACTATGCACTAATCAACTAACTGTGTTTTTTAATACATTTAGTAGTATGTACAAAGTATTACCTTAATATTAAATATGAAATTCGTCTGGATTTTATTAGATCGAAACCGCTAAACGTCTATCATCGTACCACACGGATTGAAATTCTGGGATTCACACGAGTTTTATTTAGTGTTGCCACCACTTCGACAGTCGAGCGCGTCATTCCAGCCAAGAAAATGCGCTATTTGCAGCTAGAAGCGCTTTCTTTTATTGACAGCATAAAAATAATAGTCAAATAGTTCAAATTCAAAGCTATTTTGTTTTTCGATATGATTTAAAAGCAAAACTCAAACTTTGTGGCATTTTTTTTTAGACCACACATAATAATAATAAGCACGGCAGCTTTCCGTCAGGCGAGCAGGGCAATGGGTGGATAATCCCTTTTTCTCTATTATACCTACCAATCTTCCCTTGAGCGCCACTTAATTTTAAGTTTTTTAAATTAAAAAATTAAAGGTAATTAAATGTATTAATTAGTAATTAATTAAAATAAAGAAAAGTTAATTACTGAAAATAGTTGATAGTTAGTCCTGAAAATAGACCAGCTTTGTCTGATGCCAACTTCAAGTAACACAACAAGATTCCCAATATAGTAATATTTATTATTGAAACAAATGGCAAAATTGACACTAATGACACATGGATGCACGGCGTGACACTGTTGTCAAGTCGAAAATAGCGATTTTGTTTGTTAAACTTCATTCCTAGTTTTGTTAGTGTGTTCTTTTATCGGATGAAAAGAAAAGAAAACACGAAAGTGAGTTTGAATATGTGAATACTCTTGCTCGTTTTATAGAAATCCGCAATCCGCTATATTATGGGCTACGCTTCTCGGGAGAAAAATTCGCCAATTTCGCGGAAAACGCGCTCTGTTGGCCACACTGGTTTTATTTCAGAGAAGAGTACAGAAGCGTTCGTCGGCGTCGGCCGGTCTATCTTAATCGCAATAAAAACTGACATTAGCGGTTCGTGAGGGCCGCCCCGCGGCTAGATTTAGTATAAATAATGATAATTATTTTCGTTATTATCATTATTTTTATTATTTTTATATCATGGTCAACATATATTAAATATGTATTTTTTCAGATTTTCTTTCCCCCATTAATTCAAAATTTTTCAAGGGCCCCTATGCTATAGCCTACTTAGCCTATTGGATAATCCGGCCCTGCACATTTACCTATAAATAGTCTCGATTAGGATAAGTTACTTTAGTTTATATCATCTGCTGATGATGTTAACTTGGTTAGCGAAACGCGCGTCCAGAACGTAACAAGTTGTGGTGTAGTGTGGTTAGAACTCTTGTATTTTGATCTATCTTCCACCACAGGTTCCCAGTGTTAGGATTTAATTTCAGCATGTCGTTTTTAAAAAATAATGTTGAGCCACTGAGAGAAATTAGTTTTTTTTTTAATATAGACTGCATCATTTAAGCTGTGAGTCACTGTACATGGGTGTACAAGACACAACTCGCTTGTTTTTTGGACGTTTCTTTTGCCATTGTGAAAATGATTCTGCAACATTATTGTACTGAATACTTATCCTTTATCAAGACGTATTACTTTTCTATTTTGTTGCAGATATGCGAATCCAATACCTATTCAGTTAATATAGACACGTATTAAACAAACTACTACAGCTAGTCGTCATGGAAGAAACAACCACGAATGATCTTCCAGAGGTTTCGATTGCAACACAGGACTTTGTGACGAGATATATGCCTCGTCTGAAACCCATAATTATTTTAGCATTTGCACGGATTATCTTTTATGTAATGTATAAGTTTAGGAAACTTCGAAGAAAAGACGACTTCCTTTTTTTCAATTTTGTAACTACTCTGCTTCTTTATAGCACATCCGATAATTACTACATTGATGTTCCTTGTGACGGATTAATTTGTGCCTCACTTTTTATGCTTTTCATTGAGACTTTTTTGTTTGCTCTATTGCTAAATGATGACTGGTTTTTGGCCGCATACTGTAGCCGAAAGTTTACATTTTATCTAAAAAAATTCAATCTTTTTGTAGCAGTTGTATACCTACGTTCACTAGCCACTGAGTTAAGTCCTACATTTCATTTGCTTCGAATAATCCTGATTTTATGCATTTTGAGATATGTCAAAGTAGCCATAAGAAAACGAAGCAGTTATTCCCGAAATGCTCTACAGACTTACTATTCTACAACTGAGTCAAATATATTTTTTTTTATGTTAATATTATATGTAGCCACGACTACTGCAGAGGTAATTTTATTTCGCCTGGATATTAGCCTACAAGGATTGGATATAACAGTAACACATTTTGTGGAAAATCTATCATTTGTATTACTTTCTGCTTTCGTTATACTAATAGTATATTTTAATAAGTCTGTTGTACGAATATTTGCTTAAAAGTTTTGTCAGGAATCATAAGAAGTCTATTCTTTAGTTTTTATTCATCAAGTGTATAAATGTATAACTTTTGTTCTGTTCATAATATTATTCAAAAACTTATATTTGTCAAATTTTTTAGCAATTAACTGTATAAAAAACAAATAGATTTTTTTTAATATACGCTTCTTCTAATATATATAGAGGAATTTTGTAGGGCTACGTACACGTTACTTCCTGAGCGACTGATACGGGGGCTAATACAAATGAACTCTAGAGATCAGATAAGATTTAAATATTTATTAAACTGTTCAACTGGATTTTTTTTGTTGAAGTAAGACAATATAACAAGATCTGTTATCAAATCCATAAAATATATATAATATAATAAAAATAAAAATATTTAAGAAAACAAAATTGTGTATTTAATCATGTTTCAAAATATAAAATGAGGAAACCATTTCTGGTTAAAAAATTGTTTACGCTTTTTATAAAATAACAATAACATAATGTACTTTCTTAATATTATATATTACTAGCAAAATTATGGATATTTTCAATGTTTAAAAGATTTTAAAAAATATTTTAGATGTATTGATATATTACTAATATACAGCACACATTTTAAAAGTATCTGTAAAATATTATCGCTATATGCTATCAATATTTTTCCTACTCACAGCAGAATTTACTGAAACTGTTCGGCGAAACGCATATACAGGTTCTTATGGCCCGAGAGCACTAGCAGTCTGATATACCGGGGTGTTTTGATAGTAACCGATCGGTGACGGGTAGCATATCCAGTAAGAGTCACGCTAGCCATTCACCTGGCGTTCGACTCGGATTGGTTATACTTTCCTTAGCGTGCTTCCCTTGCTACTTTTATAGAACCAAAGATATTCAATAAAAGCAAATTGAGAGATGTTCTTTGTACTACTTTAGCCGAAATATTGGTTGGTTCTTATTTTGTTTTTATTAGTTTATTTTAAACTAATATAAATAATGATAATAATAATAATAATGTATGCTTTTTTTGCCAGAAGCATACAAAAACTTACAACTTAATTCTAACCCAAGATGAAAAAAAAATCTGACAAAGGGCAGAGTTCGCATTAACCGGCGAAGCGGTGACTAGCGCTTTTCAACTCAACCTTTAAACTAAGTAAAATTCAGTAAAGAAAAAAACAATACAATATAAGTGAGACAGCTTAGAGTTTCTAGTAGCAATCATCAATAATAAAAATATTCATTATTACATATTCAGAATTAATTTTCCTATATTTCATATATAAACATACAGAAGGAGTAAAACATTTAGAATTTAAAAGTTAAGTATTTAAAAGCAGTTTTTTAACTTGCCTTTTAAGGGCTGGAATAGATAGAATCTTTAAATGATCTGGTAAATTATTATATTTTTTGGTGCGTCGAATGAAAATGATCCACTAAATGTAGTGGTTTTATGCTGAGGTATAGTGAGATGTTTGTATCGTACATTAACCGAGTGCACGGATGATCGAAATTTTAGTTTTTTAAAGAGATAAGATGATTTTTTTAACGAGATTATTTTATGATAAAATATTAGTGAGTGTAGTTTGCGTCGGTTCTCCATATTAAGCCAATTTAATTCTGACCTTAATTCACGCCTGAGATACGTGACCTCGTCGTCTTATGCCACATGTTAGTCTTATGCAAGCTTTCTGAATCAGCTGTAGCCGACTCACATCAACATGTAGTAAGATGAGACCATATATTATATCACCATAATTGAGATGTAACAGAACAAGCGCCTCGCATAATAAACGACGCGTACTATTGTTAAAATAATGTCTGTTTGTGTAAATAACTTTAAGGGTACTAAAAGCTTTCTTTATAAGGGCACTGACATGCTTATCAAACCTAAGCTTATAATCTACAAGAAGCCCTAAGTTTTTTGTCTCATCTGTTAGGATTAATCTGTCCGAATCCATATTAATATTGATGTGATCAATTGATGCGTTGCGTGCCGATTTTTTACCAAACAACATTACTTTGGTCTTACTTGCGTTGATTGGAGATGTCCAGAAGACGCTTTAAGTCGTTATTAATTTTTATACACGCAGTGTCAACTTCTGCCGGAATAAAAGATAAATATATTTGGGAGTCGTCGGCGTAGAAATGCGATGAACAGTGCTGGAGGATATTGGAGAACTGAGACGTATAAATAGTGAATAGAAGAGGTCCCAGAACGGAGCCCTGTGGCACTCCGCTCTTCACAACAGCAAAATCCGACATCACCTGACGCAGTTTCACTGCCTGCAATCTTCCTACCAGGTAAGACGAAAGAAGGTCTGTTGAATTTTTTGAGAAACCCAGATAACCCAAGAGTGCGATAAGAAGGGTGTGACTGATGCAGTCAAAGGCCTTGGAGTAGTCAATTAAAACCAGAATCGTCAATTTGTTATCATCGGTAGCTGTTAGAATATCGTCGGTTACTTCAGCTAGGGCAGTCATACAGCTATGATTTTTCCGGAACCCTGACTGATTTTGTGGTAAAATATTGTAATTATCAACAAATTCCCTAATCTGGCTTTCGACAATTTTTTCAAATATTTTTGATAGAACACAAAATGCTAATTGATCTAAAGTCTTTGGGCTCTTCTGGGAAATTATTCTTAGGAATCGGTATGACATGAGACATTTTCCAGGTTGAAGGGTAGGTGTTCCTAGCAATAATAAAGTCAAAAAGATGTTTTATTACGGGTAGTATTATAGGACAACATAACAAAAGCATATTCACACTAATACCATCTGGGCCAGTGGATTTTGATTTAACTGAAAGTAGTGTTTTATAGATATCATTCTCATTAGTATGGCTAAACTTAAAATTTAGTCCTTCGTTAAATTTATTTCTATTAAAAAAGTCGATAGTGGTCTGGTCCACAGTATTTTGAGCAGGTATGCTTAAAAAGAACTTATTAAGAAAGGAAGGATCAGTAAGATCATTAGATGTCTCATTATTAGAATTTTTAGAGTTCAGATTTAATTTTTTCAATCCTTCCACAGTGTATTTTTGTCCGCATTACGATATTTATATTGAAAATAAGCTTTCTTTTCACGTTTAATAGCGTAGTTCACTTCATTACGGAGAGTTTTATAAAAATTCCAATCCACCTCCTTCTTAGTACGCTTAAATTTTTTTAATGCTTTATCCCTTTCAGTAATAAGTGATTTTACAGCTTCGGTTAGCCAAGGGGCAGGGCTTTTTGAAATTTTAACAATTTTAAAGGGAACATGAAAATCGAGGAGGCTAAGGATAATTAAGTTAAAAATATTTGTTTTAGTCTCAACGTCTAACGCCCTGTCAACGCGTGAAAAATCCATTAGAGCAAGATCAGCATTAAAATTATTTACATTTAAATTTTTGAAGTCACGATATTTATGCAAAAAGGGTGTTATTTTTTCCTTACACTTAAATATTTGGCATGACACGAGGCAGTGGTCTGCAACGTCAGATATGTTTAGAACTTTAGAGTTAATCTTCTTAATGTTATTGGAATGAGCAATAATATCCAGTAATTTAGCACTATTCTGACCATACCGTGTGGGCTTATTTATAATTTGACATAAATTAAAGGAATCAAATATATTAAGTAATTTTTTGGAATTATTATTATCATAGTCAAGTAAATCAATATTAAGATCGCCAAGCATTATAATAGAATTGCATTGCGGATCTAAAACAGCAAGAACGTTTTCGAGTTCACCGAGAAATTCGATTACGGAGCAGGAGGAAGGACGATACAAAGTACCTATGCTAAATTGTCGTGTAAAATTTTTAACCGAAATCTACAACTGCTCGCTGCCTCGTACCTCAGTGATATTTAGTGAAGAAGATTTGCACGAAGTACGTACGTACACAGCGACCCCACCACCTCTCAGACTACTAGTTCTATCACGACGATGAAGTTTATATCCATTTAAATTAATAACGTTATCCAAAATACCGGCGTGAAACCATGTTTCGGAGACAGATATAATATCATATTTATTAAAAACTGCTTTTTTAAAACCTTCAAAATTTGCTACTAGTGAACGCACATTTATGTGGCAGCAGCTAAGCGACATCGTTACAATTTACATCGAACAAGGAAAAAAATACAAAAAAATTAAATGTAATAATACAACTAGCACTAAAATGATATTAATAATATTTAATGAAAGATAGATATATCCAAGTAAAACGATAAATTCAATTACTTTAATGCTTAATAATTACTGTTTTTTGGCAGCATTACGCGTGAGAATTTTGTCGAATGCAGATTTTATATTAGCCTTGTTGGGCTGAATCTTTACGCGCTTTCTCTTCTTGGCAGGTTGTTCTGGACTATTCTTGGATGCAGGAGGATTATCGGGTTCCAGATTACCTTCTTCAAGATTTTCTTCTGCTTCGGGTTCGGATAAATCACCGTCACTCTCAGTATTATTTTCAAGATCTTCAGCAGAAAACTCTTTGTCGCCAATTATTAGTTTATTACCTCTTATTTCAGCTTTTACATTCCGGGTTCTGGCCTTTAAGTATTTCACAAGTATACGGTGGCTTTCCCTATCCTCAGGGCAAAGGTCGTTGGCAATTGAAATGCTAGTTCCTTTAAGGTTTGAAACATGTTGAAATATGGATGCTTTCTTTAAAAACGAAATAAATTCAATATCAGAGGCCGAAAAACTTACACCAAGAAGAGTATTTAATTTATCTATAGTGTCATTCAACAAATTTGTAGATTGAGGTAATCCAAAAACAATTATGTTGTTTTTGCGTAATTTACGCTCATGCTGCAATGCTCTTGCGCTAAGCTTTGTTAGTTGAGTATTACATTCGGTAAATCGAAGATCAATTCGTTTAATTACGGAATCAATTTTATTAGTTAACTTCTCAGTTTGAATCTCATTTGCTGACGTTAATTTGGCACATAGTTCATCAGTAGTAATAGGCATATTAAGTTATATTATAGGCTGCGTCTTAATCGATGTGGAACGGCTACTATTTCAGCACAAATATATCACAGTTTTTATGATATTTGTGTGCAAGGAATTATGAGCCTTATTGAAAATCGGCATGTGCAGATTTAATTCAAAATGAAAATTTGCCCAAAGTAGTAAATATGATGGCACGTACCTTACGTATTAAGGGTAGCCATCTGCAACACCTATGCATTTTTTTCTAATTTATTTGCCGTATATTAGAAGCAAACTTAGAGATTTTAGCGGAAAAGACAGAACGGTTGTGAATTCTTCTACCTTCAAATAAGCGATAATGGTATTGTTAGCAATATAAAATGCAGGCATAATAAAGTGGAAAGCCGCTTAAGGCATCATTTTAGTTTATCCATACCCTTGCTTCAAAAGCTGAATTGTAATAAATTCCCGTAATTCTAATAAAAATAAAATATATTTAATTATTTTCTATTTTCGGGAAGCAACCGCTTTCGATTAAAAACATTAAACTATGTTTTTTTTTTAAATATAACATTAAGAAAGAAAATACATGCTTAAAACAATACATAAAAATACGTTTAATTTTGTTGTGCTTGAGCGATTATGAGATTCTATATTTACGAACATTTTAGTCATTTAATAGACCTATTACTATTTATTTTGAGTAATTAATAATAATCTAAAAACCAAAACTGAGGAAAACGTATATTTTTAATTTAATAATTAATTATATCTATAATTTTTAATTTTAATAGCTGATTTGGCCAAGCTGTAGATTATGTTGTTTTTCTTTTAACATTAAAATGTCTATGAGTTCTTGAATTTAAATTACACCCTAATAATGTTTTTACTTATTTCCTTACAACTATAATGCTTTGATAATGCTTCCTTATTTGGATAAATAATATTTATTTTGCACCCAATCCACACTTACTGCCTTTGCTGCTGCTTAAATCCGAACGTAGCCGGAGCTATGTCGAGTTTTTTCTCTAACGCGTATGCTATTTACAAATTGCGTAAATTAAAAATGCCGACGATGTATAATGTAGATGGCTGGAGCAGTAAACAAGAATTGAATAGAACATTTTTTCGATTTCCCAAAGAGAAATCTAGGTAAGATAGTTTACCTCTACCTTGTTTAGTATCTTATATTATACTGGAAAATTTGGTTTTTTAAAATTTAAAAATTGTATTATAATCAATTTGATTGATTGTTTTATTTTTAGTACAATAATGGTTTCTAAGGCCCTGACTAATAATCCTATTTCAATTTATTTGGGCGGATTTTCTCCTTTAAGTTGCATTTTTGCTTAACTCAAAATGTTTTTTTAGTAAAATTGTAATTATACAACTCTTTTTAAGTGTGTTTAGATTATCTGTTGCGTTTAGATTTATAAAGAAAATTTATTTTTTGATTTTTTCGCAAATATTTAGTTCAATAAAATTACATACTGCAACCTGTAGACTAGTCTGTCTACGGAATGTTTATTAATTTTATTATTTATTTTTATTATTTTTTTTTTAAATTTATTACCGCAACCGAGAATATACAATTTCCAGACAGCTTTTCGGTGTGGACAAATAATATTAAAGTATAACAATGTATTTTATTAGGACATACTCTCTTAACTTTTATACTTTGGCGAATACGAATAGATATACATATATTTTCCTACGACCAATTATAAAAGTGACAAATATCACACTGTTAACTGGGCTAGAATGTGCTATATCACAGGGGTGTTGAAAAATAATTTTGCAACACATTAGTTGTTTCGACTTTCAAAAAAAATTAGAAATTCAAGCAAACTTCAAAATTTTATTGAACAAAAATTAACAAAGTGTATTTATTGGAACTTAAAAAAACAGATTCTACTTAGAAGCTAGTAAAAACTAGTCATTGTTAGAGCATTCGGTGCACCACTTTCCCCGATGTTGGCCACAAATCGGGGATTGTGCATTACGTAGTCGTCATCCTTCTCAATCGGCTGGGACAATAAAAGCATATTGAACGTTTACCTTCAACTTCAATGACATCATCAGGTTGGTCATCAATTTTCAGGATTTCCTTAATAGTTTGCCGTAGGCTTCGGCGTAAATTTTTTATTTTCAGCCTTTGCTCCATCCAAGGCCTGGAAAGTTGGTGGCTTAACTCGATCATAAACTGATAACGCCGCACAGGTTTTTCACGCTTCTTGATAGTATTGCAACAGTACACAACATAGGAATTGATGCAGGCGGCGTTAATCATGCCGCACAGAGGACTAAAACTGAAATCTAGGTGGTAATAATTTACTTTAAAAAGCGTCAATTTTTACAATATTAGTTGAATTACAACTTATCCACTAACCAAAAAGTGCAATAATTACAATTATAAATCACTTAGAACAATAACTATCAAAGATGAGACTGGAAACTTTTAAAAACCTATGCGATTCGTTTGCTTTTCTTTTCGAAAACAATTACAAGTTAAAGCTATATTTTTACATAGAAGGCCATGCCAAGAACAATAACATTTCTAAAAATAATCAAATATGTTGTTTAAAGTGACATTTTGATTACGAGGTCAAAGTTTGACGTTAAGTGTACGAGTTTTGGTTTAAAATAAGTTGCGATAATCGTAGGTATTAAAAAAACTTTTTTTTTTGCGGATTTGTGAATGAAAAATAGTAAAGGCCAACTATTGCCAAAAAGAAGAGTGCATTTTTGAATGGACTGGAGCATTAGCTTTTCGGTAAGATTTCTTAGTTTTTGCGGAAACATGCGGAACAGTTTTTTTCTTGTTTTAGAACCAATTATGTTTAACGTCTCTAGGAGAACGTATTTTCAAATATGGCATCAGTCTGCAAAGAGAAATTCTCATGAAGCTTTGCTTACTATTTTAATGGAAAACTTTCAAGTAGGGGTCATTAACAAAGAAACTCATGCGCAGTGGAAAGGCATTGTTTGCGATTTTTCAAAGAAAATTCAAGAGAGGTGGGCAAAGTCGGGAAGAAAAATGGACTATTTTTTAAAGAAGTACGCAAACTGGTTGGATGGGGATGATTTATTTTTTCAAATGATTGATGCTAATGAATGCACGGGTTTAGAACAACCGAGATCATCCGGACGACCACCAAAGCCACTCGGAGAAGTTAAATATCGATCAAAGAAAAAAAAGTTCAGCACTTACTTTCTTCCAGTGTTGAAGAACTTACATTTGCAGCTGAGGTTGCCTTAAGAGGTGATGGTAAAAGAGATGCAGCGGCGTTATTAAAAGAAATAACTTCGGCATCGCCAAATCGCTCAACCCAAATTAAGCATTTGAGACGGGAAAAGGAAAACAAGATCGTGACTCAATACAGCAAAGAAGAAGCCTTAGCTCTTTTCGTGGATTGCAGATTGACAAAACAATCATATATTCATTTAAGAAAAAGTGCTCGGGACAGAGGACATTTACTATATCCATCATACAATGAACTACAAAAAGCCAAAAATGAATGTTGTCCTTTAAGCGAATGTATTAGTGTGGGTGAGACAAAAGCCGAAATTGACCTTCAGGCGTTACTTGATCATACTGCGCAGCGTCTGTCTATCGTGCAAGAATCCGTTTTAAAGTATTTTGCTTCAACATCGAGACAGGTAAGTGATCTTATTTTAATTAGTAAGTGGGGATGCGATGGTAGTTCTGGGCATAGTAGATATAAGCAAAAGTTTAATGAATCTTTGGAAGCTGATGATGAATATTTGTTTACTTTTTCTTTGGTGCCTATTAAATTACACTCCATCAATGATCCGCAAACCTATATTTGGCAGAATCAAAACTCGTCATCAACCAAACTATGCCGTCCAATAAAATTTTTATATTCAAAAGAAACAAATGATATGGTGAATTTAGAGACAAAAGTTATTCAGAACCAAATTTTAAATTTACGTCCATCTGAAATAAGTTTTAGTAATGGAAACCGTTCAATAAATATTCATCATCAGCTTCTTTTGACGATGATTGACGGGAAGGTATGCAATACGCTAAGTGGTAACAAATCTTCTCAGACCTGTTATATCTGCAAAGCAACACCAAAAACCATGAACCTAGTGCCAAACGAGACCTCTGTCATTGTTGAGAATTATGGCTTTGGTCTATCTACTTTACATGCATGGATAAGATCCTTTGAGTGTTTGTTACATATTAGTTACAAATTAAATTTAAAAACATGGCAAGCAAAAGGCAGTGAATCTAAAGCTGAAATTGAAAGACAAAAGTCCGAAATACAAAAAAAATTTAAAACAGAATTGGGATTGATTGTAGATAGACCAAAGCCTGGTTTCGGATCAACCAATGATGGCAACACGGCCAGGAAATTTTTCCTTAACCCACAAAAGAGTGCAGATATAACTGGTCTGGATGAAAGGATAATAACTAGGTTTTGCGTTCTTTTACAGGCACTTTCATCAGGGTATGAGGTTAATATTGAGCAATTTGAGAAGTATGCAAAAGAAACTAGGGAACTCTACTTAAGTCTTTATTCGTGGTATTACATGCCAGTTACCTTGCATAAAATTCTTGTCCATGCAAGTGATATACTAAAAAATTGTTTAGTGCCTATTGGGCAACTTTCAGAAGAAGCTCAGGCGGCATTAAACAAAAGCTATAGAAGATTAAGAGAGCACAATACTCAAAAAATATCTAGAATTGCCACGAATAAAGACTTACTTAGAATGCTTCTCATATCATCCGATCCTTTAATAACCAGTTATAGGAAAAAGACCCAAAAACCAACGTCAACATTTTCTAAAGACGTTCTTACTCTCTTAAAATGCCCAGATATTAAAGCATCCTCACTTACTGATTCTATAGATCACTTATCTGATGAAGAAGCAAGCGCAGACGAGTCTGATGACAGTACATTTTAATATGCAATTACATCCAATTACATGGAAAAATATTTTTTCTGTTTGTCTGCAATAACATTGCAAGTAAATGTATATTCGAAATCAAAAGAGAAGACTATTTGGTTATAATGATGACACCAGTAAATCCCATAAGGATGCGCTTGGTGTCACTGTCACTGAATGTCTTCTCTCCTGATTTAGACCTTAGTTACCTAATTAAATTTGTAAAAGTCAAAATTTTAAGTAGAAGGATGTAATGGCATATTTGAACGTAATTTTTAGTTCTCATCAACTTTTCCTTATAACAATTTTCATTATTGTCAAATATAAAGGTACTTTACTCTTGGGCAAAATTTAAATTTTTTGACAAACCTCGTATCCGATTGAAAAAATGTAATATCTGATGATTACATTTTAAGTTTTGGAACATGCAGAACTTTTTATAAAGAATAACTTTTTTTCCTAAAATTATTAAGTAATAAAAAAGTTTCCCATATGTGGCCAACTTAAGTGGACACACTGTATATTTATATTGTTAGTCATTATTAAATTTAGTTAAAGTATAAATGTATTTAAGTTTAAACATAAATGTACATAATATAAACGTCAATATGTCAAAAAAAACGCCAAATTGTTAACAGTTTTCGATTTTTATAAATACGTTATTTACCATTTAGTAATTTGTTTTTTTCCAATTCGAGTGTTTTTAAAACTTTAGAGTAACAAAGTTATTTCTTAACATTTTACTTTTTTACACTTGTCCCAGGTATAATTAACATTTTTCCTACATCGGAAGCTATTGAAACATTTTTACCACCTACTTGTTCAAAATATTCCACTGTGTGCCGTAAAAAATGCAGAGCGGCCATCTTCTCGTTTTTCTGCTACATGACATATTTGAACACAATTGGTCAAACGAGTCTACCCCTGATTTAGTCTCATTATAATTTAAGCACCCTCGTGCATTGTTGATAGTAATAGCACTATTTTGTTTTTTTTTAGGCATATAGGAAACTAGACTTTTGTTTTTGTCGAAGCAAAACATCGATGTATTTGGTTCTCTACCTTTTGTGTTTAGTAGCTCTGGTGGTATTTCCCTCTTATTTTTCCGAAGCGTTCCTATGATGGTCAGTTTGAAATTATCATCTAGGAGTTTATCAGCTATTTCTACAGAAGTGAACCAATTGTCCATCGTTATGTTTCTATTGCTACCGTGAACAGATTTGGTCAATTCCTGTACGTAATAAGCTGACAATGGTATTCCATTCGTTGGTGTATTTTTGCCTAGATAGGGACAAGCATCCACCATGTATTTTGAAGACGAGTCGCAGAGCATTACAATTTTGATTCCCTATTTTGACGGTTTATTCGGGATATACATCCTGAACGGACATCTGCCCCGAAAGCCTAAAAGTTGCTCATCAATAGTCAAATATGAGGAAGGAATATATGACGTTCTACATTTTTCTATAAAAATCTCCCAAATATCTCGAATATGAGTGAACGCACCTATTTTGACTCTTTCCTGTCTTGTGGCTTTATTGTCAAATCGAAGGCAGTTTATCAAAAAGATAAATCTTTCGCAGCTCATGCAGGCTTTATAAAATGATCCAGATATGGTTGAATCAAACATTTGCTTGGCATTGAGGTGATTGTCTTTTTTTACTGGGGACATTATTAAAATTCCAAGTAGTCCCATCAGTTCTTCTTTAGTTACTGCTGACCGAGTGGGTGATTTGTCGGTATATTTTTTGGATTGGTTTCCAATTTCATCATTCGTGTAACGCAAAATAGTATTTACAATATCATCGGAAATGAAGTGAAAAAAAAATACTCAGAAAAAGTTGAACATATTTCAGCTCCACCTTTACTTCCAGGAATAAAATGGATGATATTTCGACGGGCTGTTCTTTTTGATTTTTGCGGCAATTTTGAAGACCATATATGACCATTTTTTCCTCTCAGTAATATAGATTTTGGTTTTATGGTACCTCTTTTGCGTTTTTTGTTGCCAATAATTTGGACATCGGAATGTCATCGTTAGATGAACTACTATCACTTACGTTATCAGACTGCTGGTCGCTTACATCACTTACATTATCAGACTGCTGGTGGTCTATACCTTGATCAGATGTATCCTCTGGAGTGTTCACACTCACTTCTATAACATTATTTTCTTCTAAATCACTAAGACCGTCACTGGAAATCTGTTCAACCTCTAGATTATCTGCCTCTACCTAACACCTTTATCGATTATTTTTTGTATTTCAAGTTCGTGCTCTCGGTCAGTCAAGGGCCGTTTTCGTGGATCCATTTTTCAACAAATATAATCTATCAATGTATGAAAAGAAAGTATAAACATCAATCTTTCGTACTAAACTAGAATCACTACCTAATTCAAAAAGTTTATCTTAATACTAATCATTCGTCAATACGACGATCGCACCATAACTCCGCGAAGGAAAAAACTACAACGATGTGGACAGAGACACTTCGAAAACAACACTAACTAGGAAGGTACTTCGACGTAGAGTACGTATAAGCGATTGGATCAATACGAAATCGACCGAAGAAAACCGAGCGTCGTAAAATTTACGATACATTAGTATTCTAGGGTTAAAAAGGAGGGTTGAAACAATTGTTTCAACATCAGTGTTAAAAAATACAAAAAATAGTAGTTCTACTAAAAATTTTAAGTGGTCGTATTTCGAAGAATTTATACCTTCTCGTTTGAAAACTGCCGTTTCCAACACTTGTTATGTATTATACTATTATTATGCGTGAGTACACTTTATTTGCTAAGAGGTGGCATTTTTTAAAGATTGTGTTTAAAACATTTTATACATGTTTTATAATTTAGGTAAAAGAAATATTTTAGAAAAATATTTTCTAAAACATTTATTTTAGCCTTTCAAATGCTGTTACAGATTGTTCTGAATAATTAATTTTAAAATGTTTTTCAAAATTATCGTTTTACATATTTTGTATGTATTTCATATACCTAATGTTAAAAATAATATATCAAGAAAATTGTATTAATTAAAAGTGCTCTGTTAAAAATTATTTCTACATGATAAATTTAATTTTAAGATATTTATTAAAATTATTTTTTTAGATGTTTTGTATATATATTTAATAATTAGGTAAAAGTATTATTTTAAAAAAGCGTTTGGAACATATTTCTGAAGCATTTATCTGGAATATATAGGAAAAATATTGATGGAGCAATAATATTTTACATATAATTTTAAAATGTGTGCTATATATATGTAATATATCAATACATCTAAAATATTTTTTAAAATCTTTTAAACACTGTGAAAATATCCAAAATTTTTCTGGTAATATATAATATTAGGAAAGTACATTATGTTATTGTTATTTTATAAAAAGCGTAAACAATTTTTTAACCAGAAATGGTTTCCTCATTTTATATTTTGAAACATGATTAAATACGCAATTTTGTTTTCTAAAATATTTTTATTTTTATTATATTATATATATTTTATGGATTTGATAACATATCTTGTTATATTGCTTTATTTCAACAAAAAAATCCGAATAGTAATGTGACTTTCTTATTTCTGTCTTTATTTAATCCGTTTTAAAAATATGTATGGTTCGTTTTAATACAAACAAAACAGTTATGGCGACTACAAACAATCAAATTGGGAATATGGTGTAGAGCGTATAGAATACGTTATTGGTATTTGAGGTAGGATACCGTTTCACTCAGTTTTCTGGCTATGCTGGACCTAAAATTAAAACTTGGGCAATTTTTCTGGTGAACATGCTGATCATAGTCGTAAAAAAAGTACGCGCTTTTAAAATTCGTTAATTTTCAATACATTTTGGCCAAATATATTGGCCAATTTAAATCTCAAAAATGTAATTTTGGACCTTGTTTTAAATAGTAATTATCATTAAATATCTTATTATAAAGAGAAATTCTTTTTTAACGTAATGTTTAATTTGTATGCATTTTTAATCTTTATACTCACAAAAACAAACATCATAGCGAAATATTTATAGGGGAGATGAAAATAAACAATGGCGTTCTGTTAGACTGATAGAGCAATAATATTTTACATATGCTTTTAAAATGTGTGCTGTATATTTGTAATATATCAATACATCTAAAATATTTTTTAAAATCTTTTAAACACTTTTAAATATTTAAATCTTATCTGATCTCTAGAGTTCATTGATATTAGCCCCCGTATCAGTCGCCCAGGAAGTAACGTGTATGTAGCCCTACAAAATTCCTCTGTATACATTAGAAAACGGCGCTCGACCGCTTGTCGCGTGGAATATGGCGGCTCGGCTTTAAAGGCTCGGCTCCAAAGTACCGACGTCAAGTGACCCTTCTTGTCTTGTTTATGTTCGGTGTTTCAGACAAGTAAAACATCGCATAACTGGGTCTTATGATAATTGTGTACGACGCACGGATACATACTATTTATTGGCTAGTTTGGTTCTATTTTCTTCTATTATTAATTCACAAAATTATTATTTTTACTATGGAATATTGAATTAATATGCAATTTTATAGAAAAATCCGTTTGAGGCGGCGCCTCAGTTGCCTCATTTGACGAGCCGCCCCTGGCCCTAGTAGATATGTCAAAAACAATAAGACGAAAACCGAAAAAAGGAATAAATTTGGTGTTGTTGAATTGCGGAACCTGTTCAAGATTTTATATTGGACAAAGAGAACGTTAAAAAAAGAACTAATGACCGCACATTTAGTTACAGAGAGCAGAAAGATAATTCCAATTACTCTAAACATTTAATTAAGGAAAACCATACTTTCCATGGGAATTTTGAAATTTATATGTATAAACAAACACAAAAATAACAACACATTATTAAACGACCAATTGGACTTTTACCTGTATAGTATCCGCAAAACGGGTTCACGTATTCAATACCTTCAGCTTGCGTTACCCTTTTATTTACGATCTGAGATCAAACGAAGCCACAGTGTTGGCCATACAGTTGGCTGTGTTTTATTTTTGGAAAAATACATTAAAAATACATTACTTACTTAGTTTTCCAAAAATATATTTTAATACAGTTTGAGAAATCCCCAGAACAAAATTTAAAACTGAAGAATTTTATTTGTATGGTTGGAACCAACGACATGGAAATAACATAGACCCAGGTGTTTACATTTTGGAGGAATCCAACATTAACCCTGGTTTGCCAAACCGTTACTGTGGCCAGATTATAACGGATATCATCCTTTATACTATTATCTAAATAAACAAGGAATTCCAGAAATTCCCAGTATAAATTTCCATATAGAATATTTTAAAACGGATAATTAAATAGCTTATTATAAATAACTCAAACCGAATCTGTTTTCAATGTAATTTAAATATTCTGTAATTATTATTCCTTATTTCAAGAAATAAAGCCCAGAATAATCGGCAACGTCGGAATTCTACCTTTTTCGAGTATACTACAGATTTCTTTCGGGATCATTCGGAAAACGCCGAAGACGGTCGTAGTCATTCATAATTTCGACCTATTTGATGCGCGACATTGTAATTGTTCTAGTTGGTGAAATAAGTGTTTTTCAGAAATCCAAATGTTTTGTGTGGCTATTTTCAAGAATTTGTTTAAAAAACTTTAAGAAAATGGTGCGAACTTGCTTTATTTGCAGAAAAAGAAACGATTTAAACCCAGAAGTTTGTTTCGAAGGTAGTAAGATATGTCATACCAGTGCTGTAGTTGAAGGGTAAAATCACCGTCTAATAGCGTTCTTATATTTGCAAATGTAGTATTGTTTTTGTATTGCACATTTCCGTTGGGCTTAAATTAATTTTTTATAACTTCAACTTATCTATAAAGTCGAAGACACTGATGATAAACGGAGTACAGCGTTTTGCTAATTTATATATTTGTGAAAAGTCTCAAATATTCCTCTAAAATTTATCAAATCACCTTTTTTGAGGGGTTAATAAACAACATAAATATACTATTTGGTAAAGCATAGGTACTAAATTTTAATTGAGTAAGCTGTAAGACCCACTATTTTATGTTGTCATTAATTACTCCAGGATGGTTTGCATTTTTTATGAAATTTTCAAGGAATATTTAGGGTAGTGTCGGAGTTCTCATATAGCAAGCATATACAAAAAATGAAAATAGCGCAATAGTGTTACTTTACAATTTTTCATTTACCATAGATTTTCTTTAATGAATTTGAAATGCTTTAATTTATTGCCTAAAAATTTGGTTTTTAAAAATAAGTAATCAAAAAAGTAAATAAATACCATCCTGAGGTACATTATCCCAACTAGGGAGAATCTGTTTTTATCAGGTGATTTCGGTAATATAAATAATAATATAATATATTATAATGAATGTTAAAAATATTAAACATCTTGGCACAAAATATTTATATTGTCAATAAGTGAAATGTATAGCGGGGAAGATGGATGGTGGGGAAAAAAGGGGATAAATTGGGGGATAAGTACTGTAAAGATATTGTTTTTCATAATATTGTTTTTGTGGTTTTTAGGGACACGAAGTTCAATTTTGCATTCATATTAATATTGGGCCATGTTTATTGCTGATTTTCTGTAAATATGAATAGATCCAATACATGTAAAGGTGGTGGATTTTTATATAATATTACTTGCCGCGAGCCTGGCAAACTTTTAAAAGTAGTGGACCCAAATTTTTACCTAACTTCGCGTAAATAGAACTAAAATGTGTTGAAAAAAGGGTGAAATCAAAATGATTTGAAAAACAAACCCGATTTCAAAAAATAGGTTGCATTAAAAAGTGATAAATTATATTTTATTACATATTTCCTATGAAGTCGGTGATAAGCTGATAAAGAAAGGTATTAAATAAGCATTATACTCTTGGTATAGACATCAAAACACAAAGTGGGTCCATGTAACAAAATTTAGTTTTATCTTCATCTTTAGTAACAATAGTAATGAGAACTCACACTTTTATTGGTTGTATTTTGTTATGGAAATGCTTGTTATTTAATGACTAAGCTTATTGCTAATAATAAATATTTTCAGGATTTCAGTTCTAGGGGGATCCAACCCTGTTAAAACCAATTCAATGACGAAAAAATTATTAAGAAGAATGCTTTTTTTTTCACTTGTTGCTAGTCCCCCCTGCAAGTGCAACAAAATATGAAAAAAAGTTGCAAAAAACTAGTTATTTGCCAATATCTATTAAAACATTGCAGGTACAGCAGTTATGAAAATGTAAAAAATTATAGGTATATCTTGAGCAAATAGGACGTTGGTGACTTTTGCTTAATATTTTTAGGTTTTATATATTTAATAGTATTTTAATAAATAAGTGCGTAGTCACTTTGTTAATATCGAGGTTAATGTGGTGCTATCTTCCATAGAGGGTCTGGAACCATATTGCTACATTAAAAATCTGGATTTCTTTAATCATAAATGTATTCATCTTTCTTTTTAGTACTTTCTCGAAATTCTAAAACAACTTTTAATGAGCGTTTGCTTAAAAGTTTTTCTTATTTGAGAATTCTGAATATTCCTCACTGTCAAAATCGAATATTTTTTTGAGGTAATTTTTTTCAATCCCCAAAGGTAAATTCAATAATTTTCTTATTCCTTAAATCGTGTTTTGTATACGTAAAGATAAGAACTTCAAAATTGTGTGAAATTGGATCACGAAGAGAAATTTTCAGCAGCTACCATATATTCTAAGTTTAATAATAATAATTTTTGTTGGAATTATCATAAATTTGGTCTCGGCACGCATTCGCAATTTTGCTTATGACAGGAGATTTTTGTGGAAGAAAAATGAAATTTATTTTCTTATCAATTTATGTTAGAAACTGTCGTACTTACGAAAAAATCATTAGGTGCGTCTTTGTTTAGTTGTTTACATACTTGGGCTTGTTAAGAAAACCCGTCAAAAAGTTAGAATTTCAAAAAATAGCCTGATCCCTAATTTTCCTGAGGTTCGAGTTAAAAAATAGCTGTAGTAAGCAGAGCCAATACTGAAGTGCTAATCAGCATTTATTAAAATTCTACTTTCGTAGGTTAAATTATGTAAAAACTCCTAAATATTTTTAGGGTATCGCGCGGAGCGTGGAGGGGGGGGTCCGGACCGCTTCTAGACTACGTGCCTGGTCTTTTGTCACAGATAATTATTGATACAATTATATTAAATTAGCTTCTTGCTAACCTAAAAGTTATATATATATATATATATATATATATATATATATATATATATATATAAAGCTATATAAAATTTCCTCTAAATTTCCGATTTTGAAAATTGTCACTGAATCATTAAATATGTAATAGACGAGTTTAATTATTATATAAATAATGAAATATTAAATTAATATGCTGTTACTTTTGTTTTGTCGATAATAATAGTTGTTTGTTATTATATCAAACCGTTTGTAAATAAATTATACCAAACTTTTAAACTTTGTTTTATTTTTATAAACCACGTGTCCGGGTGAAAATTTATAAAGTGCACAAAATCTTGTTATTTAAATTTTTATAAAAAAAATTACGTTTCAAATATAGTGTAAAATATTATACAGGGTGCTTTAGAATCACCAAAAAGTTTCGATGATTTTATTTTTAAACATCTTGCATTTTAATGCATTTATTTACTTTTTCTATTATTGATTTCTTGATAAAAGTTGGTGGTTCAAAAAAAATATTTTTGATAGTAATAAACTTCAGATCAGGATGATCAAAAAAGTGGATTTCACTAACAATTTCAAAAAAATTAAATTTTTCTGACGGTAGTTTTAAGGGCCATAAAAAATCGTAAATATAAACTGAGTAAAATTTTTTATATTGTAGTTATGGAGATATTTAAGGTCAAACAGCAAAAAAACATTTTTCTATTTAAATCTTTCCTTAGCTATTACTAATATGACATAACTAATACTAAACCTTTATTTACGATTTTTTACGGCCGCGACAGTCACAAAAATTTTAATTTTTGAAATACACTTTTTCGTATTTTTAGAATGCTTTGTATATCTGATTTAAAGTTGAATATTGTGAAAACTATTTTTTCGACAAACACACAAGTTTTATCAAGAAGAAAGTTTTTCGAGAAATTGATAATAAAACAGTTTCATATTTAGTGCAGACTTTTCCACGACATAATATGTAAATTAGTTGTTTTCAAGTTGTTATTAAAACTCTCACTTTTGCAAAGTGAAGTCGTTCCTGTTCATCTTAGAACAAAAAAACTGACGTATCCACCATAATAATATTTGGGCTCAAAAAATATAGCAAATAATACATTATCTCAAAAATAGCTACACCACTGGTAAGCCTCGCGAAGATATCTGACAGCGTTGCAATTTTCACCGCAAACTATTCTTTATTCAATCAGTCCGTCTTTTTTCCACTCATACACAACAACAAATTGATGTTTGATTCTATTTATTTCATTTTTATGAATGAAATACGGGGTCTATTTCTTTTTGACGTCATTGGTTGGAAGCCTAATAAACTAGGTGACGTCCTGTCCATTAAAAGTGGTCAATTAAAAATGTTATGACCCTCTGGTTCAAATCTTATGTCGTTGATAAATAGCTAATTATATTATGTTTTTACCAGTTGATATAAACAACGTAACAGTCAGTGTTCATAAACTAGTGATATAGACAAATTTGAGATAAACACACTTAAGTTTTAATGATTAGTGGAACGACATTATGTGAAACCCGGTTTAATTTTTTTAAATAGCAGAGTGTAGTTGTATGCCTGATTGTGTTGTGATTCATAGTGATTCCTATCGAAAATAGCACCATAACGCACTGTAAGAGTACGAGTAGGATTTTATTCCATTAATGTAAGAAAATGGGCGTTCAAAAGACTTCTTAGAAAATTGATTTCGGAGAATTTTTATGTTTTGATATAACTGCCACAACTTTATCTTATGAACAAATTTTGAGATACAGGGAGTCAAAATTTTAATTTAATTTTTTTATTCGTTAAAAGGGTACCCAAGTAGCATTTTTGTCATGAATACGTCATTGTTATTTCAAGTATTTTGGAACCATTTTAGGGTAACTATTTCGTGAATAACATGTAACTGTGACTTTTGACTATTACATAGATAGTACTGAATTGTGTAGTTCCATTTAAGGAGCCGAATAGTAACGTGACTTTCTTATTTCTGTCTTTATTTAATCCGTTTTAAAAATATGTATGGTTCGTTTTAATACAAACAAAAGAGTTATGGCGACTACAAACAATCAAATTGGGAATATGGTGTAGACCGTATAGAATACGTTATTGGTATTTGAGGTAGGATACCGTTTCACTCAGTTTTCTGGCTATGTCCAGCATAGCCAGAAAACTACTAACTAACTAAAATTAAAACTCGGGCAATTTTTCTGGTGAACATGCTGATGATAGTCGTAAAAAATTACGCGCCTTTAAAATTCGTTAATTTTCAATGCCTTTTGGTCAAATATATTGATCAATTTAAATGAACTAAAATTGAGGTATTACTAAAACTTAAAATACTAGCCTGTCACACGTAGCTAAATATAAAAATAAACAAGCATACATTCAGTATTAAAATCAATACACAAATCATAGAAAAAATACGTGAAAAAAACTTAACATATAAATTGAAAACATAAATTAACAAGTAAAAATTTTCACTTAAAAAGTGGCTAAAGATACTCAAACGATCAAATCTAACGTAGAGTTTAAAGAATATACAAGGTGATTCACGGTGGATGGAACCTTAGACGTTTCTGAAGAATGGATGAATGGATCTTTATAAAATTTTGATTACCAGCATAAATGACATTGGCCTAGCGTTTTAAAATATTTTCAGGCTTACAGTGTTGCCGCTTCTTCCCAAAACAGGTGACAACATCGCTATTTTAAATAAAATGCCCTTCATTTTTTTACTTTTTCTGAAACTATACGTATTTTTGAGCAACTTTTCTAAATACTTCCCTATACCTATGTATAGCCGTTTTCCAGGAATTAGTTTATTTGAATTTTTTTTATCGAAAACAAGACTTCAAATAAATCCGAATTTCTTCCAACTTTAAAGCAATTTTAATCGGAAATTTGGGTTAAGGTTAAATAATACCTTTATAGGTATTTGATTTTTTTGTCATATCTCGGTTGAAGCATACAGGGTGCTCCAGAAATAAATGTATGTTGGTAACTTGTAAAAGCGCGAGAAAATAGATTTTTTTAAATGGGGCACTCTGTATATCAATACTGATTTGAGAAGTGGATAAACGTAGCTTTCTAATAATGTATACTTTTCCTATACCTAACTCTTCACGTTTTTTATTTATAAGCATTTCTTTATGAAATATTATAATAACGGGTCATTTTCAATGGATTCTAATAGTAGTGTGCCATGAAAATAATTGTTGTGAGACGCCATGATAGTTTGCTTTGATAGAAGTTTTAATCTTGCGCTTCTGATTCTAAGTCAAAGTTGAAATGGAAGTGAATCATATTTACTCGAATACAGTTATAATGAATTTATTTATTCTGCATGGTCAGTGTAATAAGATTATCAAGAGAACGTGTAGAAAATTTAATGAAACGTATCCGGATTTACCACAAATGAATATCAGAAAATTCATTCGAATCAAGAACAAAATTTTCAAGGGAAGGCGATTTTAATCGACGGAATCGTCACTGTTGGGCCGATAAAAATCCGCACGATACAAGAGAGGGACGATTTCAAGAAAAATTTAGTTTTAATGTCTTCTGTTTGCTAATGGATAATCAAATTAGGTATTTGATATACGATGAACAACTCACTTCCAGAAAATACTTAGATATTCTATCACAAGGAGTTTACAGATGGTCTTGGACTAGAGGATTACCGAATCTGTTGGTACCAACTTGACGGGGCTCCAGCACATTGTACGGCGGAAGTGACTGCAAAACTAGATCGAATTTTCGATGACCGATGGTTTAGACGCCTAGGACCATGGAATTGGCCCCCAAGGTCGCCTGACATTACTCCTTTAGATTTTCAAAGGTGGGGTACACTAAAGGAAAAAGTTTATCACACTCCAGTAAATATTAAAGAAGAACTAGTACATCGGGTCATTCAAGCATTTTAAGATATTGATCCCGATGAAATAAAAAGAGTTACAACGGATGGTGTCAATATTCGTTTATTGAAGTATTTAGAGGTTAATGGACAACATTTTCAACAGTTGCTCAAAAAATCTGTGTATAGACATTTTTCAAAATTTCTATTTAATTTTTGTACTTTTAGTTTATAATTTATCATTTTAAATTTCTTGGTGGTTTGAAAGCTAAACCAAAATCTTTAAAATTGTTCTGGAATCAAATGAATTTTCTGATATTCACTTGTGGTAAATCTGGATACGTTTCATTAAATTTTCTACACGTTCTCTTGACAATCTTATTACACTGGCCATGCAGAATAAATAAATTCATTATAATTGTTTTTTTATTTATTTACTAACTTATTTACTTTCATCTTAACTATGACTTAAAATCAGAAGCGCAAAAATAAAAGTTCTGTCGAAACAAACTATCATGGCGTCTCACAACAATTGAATCGTTTATTATTTAAAGGTCAGAGGTCCACATTTTTAAATTTTACACCAGACATAAAAACTTCTCTAACTTTTATTCTTTTACTTTTTTTATATTTCGAATTGTAGCCAATAAGTTATACCAAAAATCAACTTTCAGATTGTTTTTGTAAGTAACTGTACTTGTATTTTTACGCTTTTTTAACTTTTTAGTATATGGATTCCTTATTAAATATAATAAACCAATGCAAATGAAGATACAAAATAAAATATTTTCCTCAGTTAGGAGTACTTTTTAGAGTGTATTATTAAATAACCTTTTAAAAATAATGTTTTAAAAATCGGTAAAAAGCCTGAATTTTTACAAAACAATAATAAACCAGGTTGCCCCTGTGATTAGAATAGAAGGCTTTGCCAAACGTTCCTCATTTTTATGATATTTTACTGCATTGGCGTAGCCAGGGGAGGGGGGCAAATATGGGCAGCTGCCGAATTTGTCTTGAAAATATATTTTATGATAAAATATGCTCGGTTTTATACTCAATGAACAACATACTTAACTGTCTGCCTCCCTAGACAGTTAGACAAATTTTGTACATACTTTTCTTTATTGTAGATTTTCTTTTTTTTATTCCCGGGCTCTAAATTATCCAGACATGCTTACACTCGAAAAACATTAACAAACTAAAAACGTACTAACTAAAATGCAACAATATCTTTGCAGTCCGCATTAGAGGGAAAAATAAGTGTCGGTGAGTGCATAAAGTAGGTATTATTAAAAGGGCACAAGTCCTGACATGACCCCTTTTAAAAATAAACGGTAACTTATATTGGCTCGTATATCGTATTGGGAAAAGGAGGACTCATGCAGTTTTAAAACCAAATAGGTCTAGGTTTAAAAGAAATAATTAAGATCAGAATGTAATTTTTGCCCAAACCTAGACTTGTGCCCTTTTATTAATATTCGATTCAATTGTTTTCATGGCACACTACTATTAGAATCATTGAAAAGACTCGTTATTATGATATTTCATAAAGAAATGCTTATAAATAAAAAACGTGAAGAGTTAGGTATAGGCAAAGTATACATTATTAGAAAGCTACTTTTATCAGCTTCTCAAATCAGTATTGATATACAGGGTGCCCCATTTACAAAAATAGATTTTCTCGCGCTTTTACAAGTTACCAACATACATTTATTTCTGGAATACCCTGTATGCTTCGACCTAGATATGACAAAAAAATGAAATACCTAAAGGTATTATTTAACCGTAGCCCAAATTTCCGATTAAAATTGCTTTAGAGTTGGAAGAAATTAAGATTTATTTCAAGTCTTTTTTTCGTTAAAAAAAATTCAAATAAATTAATTCCTGGAAAACGGCTACAGATAAGTATAGTAGTTTAGTGTAGTTTCAGAAAAGTTAAAAAATGAAGGGCATTTCATTTAAAATAGCGATGTTGCCACCTGTTTTGGGTAGAAGCAGCAACACTGTAAGCCTGAAAATATTTTAAAACGGTAGATCAAAGACATTTATGAGGGTAACCAAAATTTTAAAAAGATCCATTTACCATTTCTCCAGAAACGTCTAAGGTTCCATACACCGTGAATCACCCTGTATATTCATAGAATAAAAACATTTTTTTTTTCAAGGAAAGCTTTAAGTTTAGTTTTAAACACATCGATTTTCAGTTCCTTATATATGCATTGTAAAGTTTAACATTTACTAAATTTTTCCTAGATTGGGTGCTATTATTAGACTAGCCGATCGTGTCTGATAATTATGATTTTCAGAATGTGTGTGAAACAGATACTTACTCCTATGTATGTCGCAAACCTGGCAAAATATAAATAAAGAGAGAAGGGTTAATATATCAGAGGTAGTAAAGAGAGGTTTGCAATGTTCAATTGGGCCAACACCACATAAAACCCTAACTGTCCGCTTCGGAAGTCTAAAGACCCTAATTACTTCAGAAGAACATCCCCACAATGTTATTCCATACTCCAATCGTGGAACAAGGCAAAATAGGCTGCCCTCAAAGCAGTTTTTGACAATTCATTTTTAAGCTGTCTTAATAGAAACACCATACTTGATAGCTTTCCTCAGAGCATATCTACATGACTGGACCAAGAAAATAAACCATCAAGCATAATACCCAGCATTTTGACTGGTTGACGATCATACGAACCTGCACCAACTTGAAAATGTCAACGTCGGTGACTTTTCTTGATTACATTTCAAATAATTTGAGGCAAACCAGGTATTAGCTACCACCATAGCACCCCTAATGTGATCATCCAAATTGGACCTCTTTGGACAACTTATGAAAATTGTCGAATCGTCCGCATAGAGGGAACAATGAGTTCGATGTACATAACTGAAAAAGTTGCTAATATAAATAACAAATAAAAGAGGGCCCAAAACGTCCACCCGTAAAGCGAGAGATCCTAGGTTTGAATCCCAGCGAAGACAACTAAACTTTTTCAATTTTAATAAATTTCTCTGATATGCCTCAAACAAATTTGGTAAATTTATAACAATAAAATACAAAAAATAAAAAAACACTGCAAATATATATTATTAATATTATATGATCATGATGATCTTATTTGGCACCATGATAGTAATAAAGTCTCTTGTTCAGTACAGTGTTTAGTAAACTAGCTTATTACAGGTTCTCACTGAATTCGGCTTCCTTACTGCAAAACTACTTAAGTAGTAGGACGCCAAGGGTATTATATGGTGGTCAAAGGTCTAAACAGTGTGAAATAAAATCAGGGGTGTCGCAAGGCTCCATCATATCCCCCCTATTATTTTCTATCTATACTTTTATCTATCTTACTCTAATAGGGTGCTTAAGATTTGCAAAGTTCACCAATATGCTGATGACACTACATGGAAATACCAAACTCAGAATGAGCCACAGCGACATACCGAATCAATACAGATCTAAACTGCCTTATTGATATATCTTTTGCCCATCATAAGCTTATTTTAAATGCCTCTAAGTCGTCCGTTATATTATTTGGACCTAAAAAGGGGCAGAGAGCTGCCGAGAATAAACTTAATCTCCATATAAATAAAGAGGAAATTGCTGTTTCGTTTGACAGTAACTTACGATTTTTGAAACACGTAAGCCAACTTTGTAAACCATCTTATAATACACCTATAACGTAAACTCCGGTGTTATAAGTCACCTTATAAAGATTTGTTACGTAATTGCAATTTTAAGAGTTTGCAATTACGACCCGTAGGCTGGCTTGTACGGTGGTTCGGCTTTGGGGGAGTTCAAAACTTTTCAATCCGTTTCATTTGGTGTACGAAGAAGGAAAGTCAAAAAATATATATAAAATGGAAGGGCGCCAACACACGTAAAAAAATAATCTACATTACGTCCTTCATACACCCTTTACCCGTGTGTTAGTAAAAATGCTGAGACAAACAGTAAAACACAATATACAATTATTATTTCCTTTATTTCAGATTATACTTGTAAATATTTACCAGTGTTTAAAGGAAATGCAAGAATGTGATATAAATTATATTTATAGATAGAAATAAGTATAAGAATTCGAAAATGAAATTTAAAAATAAAAGGTACGACGAATTTATAAATTTAAGTTCAAAATCTCACCAAGTAGGTAGCAGGTAAGCAGGAGGTGATAACTCAAACCTGGGCCTGGTTGTTGGGCTGCATACTAGAGGCCAAATACTTCAAAACCTCGGTAAAAGTGGATCTTGTGTGTGCCAACGTTCGGTAAGTAGAATACTACTTCAGTTTTCAAAAACCTTTTAAACGGGTCCTGTCGGAACCACAACGCTTGCGGTGGCAAAAAGGTTTTGTTTTTTATTTTGGCTTCACCCAAAAGGTCTTAATGTAAAAACTATTGGGTTCAAAACTACCACAAAATGAAATATAGGCTTTCACATTTCAATGAAAATGTAATAGTGATAAAATACAAAGTGGTAAAATGGAAGGTGGTAAAATGACCGCTGAGCTGTAAAAAAGGGAAAAAATCCATTATAGCCTAATTGTAAAATTTGTAAAAATTAAAATAAATAAATTTTGCCAAAATAAATTAAAATTGTTAATTACCTGGCTGTTATTCGATCACTGTTCAAGACAAATTTTAAAACAACGATTAATTGAATTAATAGAATGAACTCCTTCCAAAATGATTTTAGCCAAGAGGTTTATCAAAAAAAAAATTTAAAAAAAAGGTAGGAATTTGGTTAACAAAACTAACATGTTGGATGAGAGGCAAAACTTGATCTTAATGTTCCTATATTTTGTCTCTTTCCCCCTTATTGATTTGATAAAAATAAACGACTTTTTAAAAGATAGGCAACTCAGAATACAGTAAGTATTTCAATAAATCTTTATATATATTGAATTTAAATATTTATTTTCGAATAATTTATGTTAGATATTTTTTATATTTCCCTCTAATCTTTACGTAAGCCTCGCCCTTAATAATTAACTTTAAAATTTTAGGTTTCTAATAAATAACGAAACTGAAGTGGTCGAATGGAATTATTTGGGTTTTAAGCGTACATGAAAAAGAGATGTTAGACTCGCCGCAGTAAAACGTCAAACTTTCATTAGTTGTCATTTGAGTTAACCCAAATTGTAAAAACGAAAATAAACAATACGCTTTTTAAACCAAACATTAGAAGGATTACTTAAATAACACAAACCCTTCTTTAATGAATCTCTGACATGTGTTTACAGGAAATCAACAATATAGGTGACATTTTTTAAACTATATTTTATCAAAAGGCAAGTCATTTAATGAACTGAACGTGATTTTGAAAGGCAATAACGTATTATTAAACCAAACTGATGGTATATAAAATGTTTCTAATTTATTTAGCGTTACCAGGCTACAATGGAGATATGTGGTTTAGTTTGTAATACAACAGCTCATGCCCAACCATGTTTTTTATAGTGGACTTGTTTCTGAACAAAAATATATTGAGATAAGATAATTGGACAATCATGTGTTAATGCACATCTAATATGAAATTCTTATAAAAATATGGTCCTTTTATATGGTGGGTGTTAAAGAAAGCTTCAACAACCAGCCCCTCAGCATCTGTAAAATTAAAACATATGTATATGACACACCAAGTTGTCGGTTGCGTACAATATTAAGTACTTATTTTAAATAGTAATGAAAAATAGGAATCGTAAAATAATATTTCAAATCAACCAATCTAGATACTCCCAAAATTTAGTCCTTGACATCTTGGTGAATGACAAAATATAAATATAGCACCATAGCAATATCATAGTTAGACTTATAAATTTATTTTATTTTGTTACCGTAAAATTCTACGAGTCTTTAATAATTTCCAAGCTTTCTTATTGCGACTCTGTTTATGGTCCCTGCTTAACAACCTTTGACAAAAACCTACTTCAAAAAATCCAAAACTTCTGTTACCGACTTGCTTTTGGAATAAGAAAATACGAACGTTTACATAATAAAATAACAGCTTCTGTTCGTCTTAAATTAGACAAACTTCGACAATTGCATCATTTAACATTAGGACATCGCGTTCTTATTGACGAACAGCCAATTTATATTTTTTGAAAGCTTAAACGGTTTGGAAACGTTCACAACTTAAATATCCCTAACAGAAGTTTAATAGTTATTCGTAAACACTCGACATCGGCATTCAGAATATCGTTCACTTTTAGTTTTAGTTCTTATAACAACCTTCCGATTGACTTCTACAACTTTAGCATCTTAAATTTCAAAAAGAAACTCTAGCTCCATCTTCTTTCGTTGTTGTCGGTGAGCTATGCAAAAATGCACTACCCTTCTAGCTTCCTATACTGTTTGAATATCATTATTTATAATATTAATTTTTTTGAGTAATCAACTTTCGATTATTTTAATTTATTGTGTATTGAGATTGTGAATTATATAATCTACCTTTTTCTTAACATACTAGGGTTAAGTAGAATAACATCCTTATGGATGACACTTCGCCCTGTCAGCTCATATATCTGTACTTTATTTTATTAAGTCTGAAACTGAATTTAATAAAGACGATTTGTTATTATTATTATTTATATCTTTATTATATAAATTTTTTTTTTGTTGCAGAATTTTCTCCCGGTCCATTTGGCTAATGTGAAGAAAGTATTCAACCAGGACATTCTTTACCAGCCGACGACTTTATAGAAGCTATGGAAGAAAGAGAATATCCTTATGCAAATCCGATGTATCGGTTTCTATTTTATTATTTTATATATATAATGCACATTATTCTATGTATATTTATTTTGGGAAGTGTGATATTTTTTTTCCATGTAATGTATAGATGTAAGAGACTCCATACAAGGACGAACTTTATTCTGTTGAATTTCTTTATATGCTTAACATGTTTTAGCATAGCTACGACCTTTTTAGTCACACTGGGTACTTATTGTAGTATAATATGTTTAATTTACCTTCGCATCCTTTATCAGTTACCTCTGATTTTTCTGGAATCAACATTTATTTTTGGGTTTTTGCTTAGTTTAGACTGGTTCTTGTCTGGACATTGCAATACAAGTTTTCCCAAATATGAAAAAAATTACAAGTGGATTCTGGCGGCTATTTATTTACTCTCAATTATACATTTAATTCTACTGGTAACTCTAGATTATGCTGTCGACGTACTCTCGCTGGGTTTTTGCGGATTAACATATCTTGTAAACATTATAACGTTAACAATATTAAATATCTTAAAAAAACGAGAGACTGACAGGCAAGAGGCTCCTCAATCCATTTTTGCTTTAACTGTCTCTAGCATATATTTTTTAATGTGGTTGCCTTTCATAGCAAGTGTAGTTGTAGGTTTATTTACGACGTTTAATGAGTCGAGTCGATCTCGTACATCAATATTTGTTATGTATATGTTTTTTATCTTGGAGTTCATAGCCTTTTCTGCGCCCATCCTATTAGTCTCTATATTAGGTAGGCTTGATAGGAATTTTCGAATATCCTATGATTCTGTGTTAAAAGGGAGTCGCGAGAACGGTTATGTACAGTCGTTCAGTAATCCTGAAGTTGAAACTTTAAATGCTGAGGATTCCTAAACGTAATTTTCACCAAATAGCTAGTAAACGGAGCTTATTGAGTTGTAACTTTACTCTGCCAAAATAAATAAGAATAGGAAACGGTTGTACGCACATAGATGTAAAATGGGAACGTAGACACTTTTGTATTTCGTGCAGATTTTTATTAAATTAAAAACTTAGCAGAGCGCTTTCGGCTTTCTCCATCATCAGTGCCACCTGAAAGCAAGGACATCACTTTCTTTAAAGGGTAAGAATTAAGAAACGATAATGTTTTATACATTAAATATTTTAAGGGAAAAAAATCAAATTTTATAAAATGCAAAGGGATATTGAGGAGAGAATTAGATTAAATTAACGGTAACCTTTACAAACAGCCTGATGGCCTAGCAATGGGTAGCTATTTGTTTTCTTTTTTGGCTGATTTATTTACGAATCACCTTGAGACAACACATAATATTTCAGACAACAACCCTGAAATTCTCCATCGGTTTAGATATGTGGATGATTGTCTTTGTTTTTTAAATTGGGAGCCGAAAATAGAGAAAACAAATTTAGGCTTAGATTTCTCTATCTACAGAAAGCCAACTCAGACAGATGCTTGTCTAATCATCCTTTTCAACACAAGATGGCGGCCTTCCATTGCTATGTCAACAGATTCTTAAATGTTCCTCTTTCTACTAACAATTATAACAATAAGGTTAAGATACTTAAACAAATAGCTTTTAATAATTATTATGATCCCAAATTAATTAATTCTTTAGTTCTCAAAATTAAATATAAAAAATTTAAAAAAGAACTTTATCCCAATTTAACTAATTGTAATAAATGTATAGCTTTACTTTATTTGGATCACAGCATAAATGAGAGAGTATCTAAAGTTTTCTCTAATCATGTCTCGGATATTAAAATTTCTCAAAAAATTAAATCCAATTTAGGCACACTTTTGGTTGATATAAAGGACAAATTAGACCCTTTGTCAAAAAGCGGAGGCTCTTGCAACAAAACCTACATAGTAAGAACTTGTAGACCTTTACAAATAAGGATTAAGGAACATCTTAGTAGAATCATCTCATCCTTTGGAGAATATTTGAGATCCTCTAATCATGCTCTCAGCCCAAGGTCAAACGCTAATTTGCTTCATAACATAACCTCAAAAAATGTCAATAGATTGGACTTTATGGAGGATATTGAAATTTCCTCGCAACTTAAGAACAACGACTCTTGTCAAAATTTCTCTCAATAGATCCCTTGTCCCTCGACATAGTAGATTTTTGGATTAAAATTAAATCATCTCCACTCTACGATGAGCTAAGACTTCAAGCTAGAGACCCTCATTGACTTGTCCACTCGCTGTCCTCTCTCTCAAATTAATATAACTTTGCATTTCATATGTCTACATCTTCGATTTTGCTCATGCCAATTTTATTAATTAAACTCTTAAAAATAGCAAAAAAATGTATGATCATTCCTATTATCATAATATAACTAAAGAGATCCTTCTGAAAATAAATTGTACACTTGTTGGTGCTCTTAAGAATTTATTGCCTCGGTATATTAAACAGTTTCGTGATGTGTGTGTATTGTTAATATGTAAATAACTCAAACCTCTTGAGGCACGTGAATTTTTTGGTACAAAATTAATTCTATTTATTTATTAGTTTATTTAATTAATATTGTTTTTTCGGTGTGTGAATGTATTGTGGAAATTGTGCACAAGCCGTTTACGGCTTAGCAGCATTTTCATAAAATATTTTTGCGTATCGTTATGCTCTTATTTTGTATTTTGTAAATTTAAGAACAATGTACTAAATGTAACGATTTCGCGATATATATTATTTATTATTATTATTATTACTATTATGACTTGTTGTCTCACAGTATTCCTGTGGTTGTATTTTATATTGACGGGTTATACCAAGTCAGTACAAAAAATAAAAATAAAAAAAAAGGAAATGGAAGAAAAACAACTATTGTGTATTAAAAAATGATCTAACTATGCTACATGTTTTCAAAATGACCGATTTCTGGATGTTCCTGTGAATGTCTGTATTAAGTCCTAATTGAGCCAAATGCGGTGTAAACGTTGTTGGGGTGAGACCTGTTACTGATATGACGAGAGGAACAATGATGACTCCTGTTTCCACAGCCTTTTTACTTCCATTGCCAAGTCGGTGTATTTCGTGATTCTCACTGTATTTTGCTTGGATGTTCTCGTCGTTGGGGACAGCCATGTCAATTAAATAAGTGATTTTCTCTTTTTTGGATTGAAAGGTGATATCGGGTCTATTTGCGGGGATTGTTTTATCTGTGTGCAATGTCCCAGTAGAGCTGGTTTGTTTTCAGATAGATGTTGGTGTATAATGGTAGTAAGGGTCTGTGTTCTCCGTTATAATATATAATATAATAGGTTAGTTTATTTGTTGTGGAAGAATTTTCTGAATTCGTAAATTTGTTTTTTGTTTAGCGATTGTATATCTATAATTCCCCTTCCTCCTTTTCTCTCGATAGTGAGTCTATCCTTGCATGCGTTGGGATATAACTTCCCGTTAGTGAATTCAGAGCGTATGAGAATGTGAATGTTTTCTATGTCTGTGTATGACCATTTAGTTATACCAAACGAATACGTAAGAATAGGTATGCCGAAGGTGTTAATAGCTTTCGTTAGATTTTTGGAATTCAGTTTTGTTTTTAGTAGCTTTGTACGTCTAGTTTTAAATTCCGTCTTGAGCTCTGATTTGATACGAGTGTGGTTAATTTTGGTGCTTTGATGGAAGCCTAGGTATCTGTACGTTTCTTCTTTGGGCATGTTATCTATAGTTTCATTGTTGATTGTTTCCCCCGTAGGGTGGTCTTTCCACTGCCCCTTGTTGATATGAAGTAGCTTGCATTTACTTATACCAAATTCCATGTTGATGTCCAGGGTAAACGTTTCTGTGACTTTGAAGGAGTTCCTTTAGCTGTGCCTTTGTGCTTGCATATAATTTTATGTCATCCATGTACAAGAGATGGTTTATTTTGTGTAGGTTATTTTTTTTGTGTTTAATTTGGAATCCGAAGTTTGTGTTATTCAGTGTGTTTGAGAGTGGATTGAGACAGAGGCAGAACCACAAAGCGCTGAGTGAATCTCCCTGGAACATACCTCGTCTGATGTAGATCTCTTCTGTTTCGATGTGCTCTTTTTGGGTTCTCAGGATGATTTGTTCTTCCGTTAGAATGTTTTTGTGTGCTAGATGTTGTTCTATTCTCCTGGTAATTGTTGCTGTGATGATCTTATATAGTGTTGGAAGGCACGTAATAGGTCGGTAATTCGACGGGTCCTTATTGTCTGAATTTTTGGATTTAAGGTATGTTATTCCTTGGGTGAGAAAATTGGAGAGTGTGCTAGGTTTTAAAATAATTTCATTAATTTGACGAGTGAAAGCTTCATGTGTGGAGGTAAACTGTTTGTACCAGAAGTTATGAATGTTATCTATTCCAGGACATCTCCAGTTATGCGTGTGTTTGATTGTTCCTGCAACTTCTTGTTATTATTATTATTATGATTATTATTGTTATTATTATTATTACTTGTTTTCTCACACATACTTGTCTAGTATTGTAAATTTCGGGTTTGCTTATTTTTATGAATTTTGTCCATTAAAAAAAAATTATTTAGTCCTTATAATTTTAAAAATCCTTTGAGAATAAATTAATTTCCACCTTTATCTTATTCCACTTCTCTCATTCCTCACTCCTCTTGCATTTGTGTCTTAACACATACTTGTTTAGTATTTTAATTCCTCTACAAATAGGCTTTTATTTAGAATGGTTCACCATTTTGTACAGATTGTTTACATAGAAATAAATACATTCAGAACCCTTCTGACTTTTTAATCTTGAGCCTTCGACTCTATCTGGGTTTGTTTCTATTCTTCTCTTAAATTTAAAGATGGTTCCATTTCGTAATTAATAAGTGCTTTCCTTATGATAACTTTATTTTTAAGCATTGTCTGAACAAAATTTGTTTAAAATATTTAAAAATGAATTGAATTTTCTCCTTGATAGATTCGCAGTTTTGATAGTTAAATACAATTTGGTTTTTAATTCAGCTAGATCCAACGCAGCATTATTAAAAAATTCCCCTAACAGTTTGAAACTAAATTTTAAATTTTCCAATTTTTTAATATTATATGAATTTTCTACATTAATTTTCTCCTTTTGATCTATTTTCTTAAGGTTCTGCCTTAAAAATTTCCACACTTTAATGACATTGTTTTGTTTTATAGCATTTAATTGTTTTTACATGTAGCCAACATCACGTAGTTAACTTCCCCTTTAGACTTAACCTACAAAAAATTTGTCATTTAAAGCGACCATGTGTTAAAATTTGAACATTTTCAAGGTTTAAATCACCAAAAAAGGTGAAAAAACACAACCTTTGTGATATTTTAATGTGATTTTATAGATGTCACGTTAACAAATTTTAAATGTTCATTGTTTTATTCGATCATGTTCCTTCTTTGGATTTCCTGTGCTCCCCTGACTAAGTAAGTACATCACACATATTTTCAAAACATTTTAAAATACGTTTATTTCCCAAAGAGCTGTATAATTGTTTTAATTTCCAATTATCTTGCAAATTTTCATAATTTTCATTAACTAGATACATCAGCTCTTTTTAGCAATCTGTTTTTATCTTCACCACTTAATTATACAAATAATTTATCTAATTCTGTTCTCAATATTCCTTTGCATTTTATAAAATTTGTTTTCTTTTCCCTTAAAATATTTAATTTATAAAATATTATCGTCTTTTAATTCTTACAATTTAAAGAAAGCGATATCCTTGCTTTCAGGTGGCACTGATGATGGTAAAAGCCGAAAGCGCTTTGTTACGTTTTTAATTTAATAAAAAAAAATTGCACGAAATACAAAAGCGTTCCCACAATAAATTAAGTTCGTGGTCTATTTAGCATATATTCAATTTGATTTTTTTTTAATTTGCAACTTTTCAGTAAATGATTCATAATAATAATAAAATACGAAAATATTGAAAAACAATAGCAATACCGAGGGCAGAAATCTGCACATATATGATTTTATGATTTAAGCAGATTTAAATTGACTCAAACAGATTTATTCTTATTCATACTGATTTAAATTGATTTAAGAAAGATTTATAACTTTTACAAAGACTTAAGATTTTTTAAGTGACTGATTTAAGGGCTTGATATATGGATCGTATGTATTATTCCTATTATTATTAATACCTCGATTAATACTGATGATGTTGATATTGCATAATGCACGCAAGTTATGGGTTACCTCGTATCTCCAAATGATCCTGCAGCAACCCGTTTTGCTGTAGAGTAACTCACTTAAATTATATTTTTTTATACAAAATATTAAATTTTAACTTTTAAAAATGAAAAAATTCAGTATATAAGTGATGCCTATTTTATGAATGCATCTGTATATAAATTAAATAAATAAAATGTCATACGAAGAAGCTTTTTACAGGGTACCCCAAGAGCTAAAGTCAAAAATTGTCTAGTATATAGATTGGTTCAAAATAACATTAAAAGTTCAAATAAACTTTTTTTTCTAATATAGTCGAAAGCGGTCTTATTGTGCGGATCCAAAGGTCACCAACATTATGAATCAAATCAAAAAACACAGTGATTACCAAAATGTTGTGTGATTCTCTTATCGAGCTATTAAATCTCGATGGGCTATTTACAAATATACAGGAGGAAAGAAAATAGTTTTTTTTATTATATTAAGCAATATTATTAAGATAGCCACTTAATATTATTTTATATATTAAATGCCGAGGGACTAAATAAGAAAATTCAAATATGTATTTGGTTAAAATTTTTTGGTTGGCAAAAACAAATATACACAAAATGGCGAGCGCCTTAATAAAGTCGGAAGGCGGTTCGAATCAGTAGAACAATCAGGATATGTTGTGTTTATATAGCCACTTAATGAAAGTGAGATTTTCTTATCAATCACCAAAAGTTATGAGCCCCGCTTGGCCTAAAAATCTAACCACTTATACAGTGTCATCAGTGTCAGGATATATATATATATATATATATATATATATATATATATATATATATATATATATATATATCCTGTATTTTTCGTTAGCCCTGAGTTTCTGGTGAAGCGATTTTACCGATTTTTATATATCAAATTTTCTCTTATAATTAATAAAAAAATTTACTTACTTTTTTTTAAACACGCTTTAAAATTGGAACAAGTATTTTATAATTATTTATTTATTGCCTAAAAAATTGCAAATGTACTAAAAAATATATATATATATATATATATATATATATATATATATATATATATATTTTTTTTTGCCCCAGCCCATGTTAATTCTATTGAGCTAAACTGGCAATGTTATGGCGGCAGTTGTAAAATCTCATGTCCATTTTCCCGTAATATTTCATCTACGGCATATATTGTTGGTTTTTTAATAGATTTTTCCATTAAAACAAGTTCTAGTTTCAGCATATTGGGTAAAGGATTTGGTTTTTGTTTTATTAGCCAGTCACAAATATCACTTTTCTTCCAGGATGAAGTAGGTTGTTTATTTAAGATTCTTGAATGATAAGATGCATTGTCCAGAATGATTAAAGATGGAACATCTAAATTTGGAACCTGAATGCAAAATTATTCCCGTCCCACATCCCTTTTTTCTCTTGACACTTTTTACAGACTCGTCCTGCCAAGATTTCGAACCACTTCCATTAGAAAATATCCAAGTCTCGTCTAAAAATACCACTTTTCTAAATTTTGAATTAACATTTTTAACTTCGATTACAGTCCTTTTTATATCGAAAACCCAACATTTTTATTAATTTTGACAACGTTTTTAGTCCAATTTCCAATATGCCTCGATTTTTTAAAGCTACTTTTAAAACTTGAAGGGATATATTAGTTTTTGATGTGTATAAATCGTAAATTGCATGACGAATATCCATTTTTACAATGTCACTTACGTCTTCAGTCTTTGGTTTTTTTCGTGTACATTTCTTAATATTCTTCGGTAGGTAGTAAATTATGCTTTTTTTTCATGCACAATTTTCTGCACAGTCCTTATACCGATTCCCAGAGCTTTTGCTACTGTCTCCTGGATATTGGCCGGTGAATTTTCATTTTCGTAATATTTTATTAGATCACCATATACCATTTTTTTTTCTTGTGGATGCAAAAACCCCGAAAATTGTTTTCTATTACTCATTTTGTCACTGACTTGTCAATCTGACTTTGAACTGACATCGCTCAAAGATTTTTGCAACTGCTGGAATTTATATGTTTATCCTCTTTTTTCATATGAAAATATCATAGGTCTATCTAGTGCATCTTCCGGATTTTATGCGGAGGATATGATTACAGGTAATAAAAGAAAAACAAACTTAAAAAGTTTGTCTTTGATAAATCGTATGACCTGCACGATAACACCGCTTTTGACTATATCCCTGGCCAAATTTGGGATCCCCGTCGTATCTTCGTTCTCCAATTATTCTAAAAATATTTTCTTATTCGTGGGTTAGGAGAAGGCTCAAAAACACACTGATTTATTCCTGTGCGACGTTTCGTATCTTTATTGATACTTTTTCAAGCACTGGAAATGGAACACAGCGTAAAAATTGAAAAATAATAAATTAACGTTAAAAATATACCTGAATTGTTAGTGTCGTTGTGTCCGGCAATTTACCCATAACTTCTAGATGTGACGAAAAGGAAAACATTTTACAACAAAAACACATACACACACACTCGAGAAACAGTTCTCTAATCAAAACGTAATAATGCTACGTGTAGTCAATAAATGTAAGAGTTGATGGGTTTTTGGTATTTTTTTCCTAACTGGTTTTACGGTGATATCAAGAGTGCCAACTAGATGTTATTAAATTTCAGAACCGTTTAGGTTCTGAATTTTAGCGAGCAAAGTTACAGGCACAATTACACATTTATTTGTATAGTTCAAAAAAGGACAACGTTAAAACTAAAAGTAAATTGTTGTATACTTATTAAATAATTACAAATGTAGTTAAAATAGTTAAAACCAGATAAAAACAAATAAAATTTGCTGTTTTAGTTATTTGAATATAAAAAAAATATTAAAACGAATTACAGAAAGAATACGAACATTAATAAAAAATAATAATATGATCTGATGTTTTGTTACTATTTGTTACCTTTTTTTATAGAATTTTATATAATTTTTGTGTTTTTTTTTTCATTTCTTTCAAATGTTTGTATATTGCACTAAGCCCACTGGTCTTCAACCTTTTTTAGTGCAAGGGCCAAAATCGATTTCACAACGTCCGAAGGTCCACAATGGTCTACGCCACTTTACCACCATATCAATAAAATAAAAAACATATAATTTCAACGATTTTTACATTATTTAGTGTGTCGATATTTGGTTTTTTTTTACAATGAGTGGTGCACCGTCTGTTACAACTGCAGAAAGGTCAATTCTAAATTATATCGTCTCAGTACTGTCATCAAACACTTATAAATATCACATCCTTTTGTAGTTCCTATAATTAGAAAAAGGGCATTCATCTCTTCAGTGATTTCAAAATTATTATCAATGCCCCGAATAAATATAGCTAATTGAGCGGTATTGATTATATCTGTGCTTTCGTCGAGCGCAACAGAATAGTATACGAGCTTCGATGCACGCTCTTTTAGTGAGTTTTTAATGTCTGCCGCTAACTCTTCGGTTCTTCTAGCGACAGTAATACCGGACAAACTAACTTTAGAAAAAAGTTGTTTATGAGACGGACACAATACTTCAGCGTCGGCCTTCATACATTACTTGATAAATTCACCATCAGTAAAAGGTTTTGATTTCAAATAGCTAAGTTTCAAGCTTGCTTCATTTTCAATCCATCTTATAGAGTTCTCATTTTATCTAATTGTCCTTTGAATGTCTTAAACTTTGTGGCATGCTTTGAATCGTAATGTCTTTTTAAGTTGTATGCTTTCAAGACTGAAAGGGATTCTTGACACATCAAACAGACGGGTTTAACACTATCGAACAAGTACATCTCAGTCCATTTTTCTTGAAATATGCCCTTTTCTTTACTAATTTTTCGTTTTTTACCCAAAGCAGAAGCCATATTTAATGTCAAGGTAGAAGAAATGAGTTCAATTATCTGATAAAAATGTCCACAACAAACCTAAACTAGCGCGACTGCACGCCATAGTACAGTATCCTCCTTACACGCATCAAAACACACTATAAACACACTATAATCACTTATCGTACAGGTAGGAACTTCACTGCTAGCTGGCACTCTTTGGCTTGTATCGCTTCCTTCGCTCTTGTGCGTCAACTTCGAATCTCTCGAAATTTCGACCATCCACGAGACACGTGCGCGCATATTAATGCAAGATCACTGTCAAATAATTTTCACATTTTTCAAGGCCATGTAGCTGACTTTCAATATGATTTGATTGGTGTGTTTGAGACATGGTTACATGCAGATATCGCCGATCAGATCATGGAACTACAAAATTATAATTTTATAAGGCAAAATAGGCTAGGTAGGGGTGGTGGTGGCGCTGTGTATATAAAAGCAAGTATTGAGTTTCGTGTTATGCCTAGAGAAACCTGCCCTTTTCTAGAACATATTTGGATTGAAATAAAAGTAAACAACACAAAAATTTTAATAGGCAATATATACCGTCCTCCTAAGGGTGACTTAAACTTATTCTATTCTCGTCTTGAAAGTATTATGACCGATTTTTATACTGTCTATGATTCTCTTTTATTGCTAGGTGATTTTAATATAAACTTTCTCGAATTAAATACAAAAGCACCGTTATGTGAAATTACTGAGGTCTATGGTTTGCAACAGCACATAACTGAACCTACTAGAATATCAAATACAAACATGTCCTTAATTGATTTACTTTTTTCAAATATAGATTCAATCGAGGTTTGCGGAATAAGGGATGCTGAGATATCGGACCATATGCTCATTTATTGCGACATAAATTTTGGAGAACACAAATCTAATACTTATAACTTTACATACAGAAATTTACAAAGTGTTAACAATAAGCGATTTCAATCCGATATCGAACTAATACCTTGGCAGATAATGTATCATATGGCGGACATAAATAGCAAAGTTGATTTTTTCAACCAACCATTATTCGACGTTATAAACCTGCATGCTCCCTTAAAAAATATCAGAGGTAAAAATAAGCCATACAGACCATGGATTACTCCTAATATTAGATTAATGCAGAGGCTTCGTAATAGGGCCTTAAATAAGTTTAGAAACACCAAAAATTGGAATAACTGGAACACATACAAACAGTATAGAAATCTTACTACTAGTGCAATCAGGTCGGAAAAAAAGGCTTATTTAAAATATAGGTTTGGAGTGTGCAGTAATAAAGAAGCATGGCAAGAATTAAATAAAATTAATATTTCTAAAAAACAAAATATACAACTTCCCAATTCCTTGCAAAATGTAGATGAACTTAATACTTATTTTACTAATATAAATAAAAATAACAATAAGCCTGATGAAGAATTTATTAACCTTTAACTACGGGCTACGGTGTATACAGTACACCAGACGCACTAAAATGGCCGCCATTTTTGTAGAGTAGTCCCCGCGCTTCCGCCGCCTCAACGTAACCTATCTGTGAAGTGTCAACATTAAGGTTCCTCAGTCGCAAACTGATTATCGTGCAGACCGCTTGTTCGTTTCCTGGAAATTCAAACGAAGTTTACCTGTGGTGTATTCAGTACACCAAGCACCTAGTTATGTAAGTAAATTTTGTGGGATTAAATTTGGTTTGCCTATTAAATCGTGATATTATTGACATCAAAATATTTATCTGTAAGACAAGCTAGCTCTTTTGCAACGTTCTACATAAAAAAATGTATAATTTTGTATTAAAAATATTTAAAACATGATATATCTATACAGTATGTCTCACTTTTCATGACTTCCAAATTCTAGCCCCCTTTTTAGTAAAATTTTCATAAAATTTTTGTTGATGGTACTTATCGATCAGGTGATCAAGGCGCAACAAGAGAATTAAATTTTTAGCAGTGTCGTTTGTTGTTATAAAAATAAAAGTTATGTTTTTTCAGCAAAACATATTAGGCAATTTTTAAACGGCCAGGTAATCTAAAATTTCCATTGAAATTAGATTTGATTGTTATAGCATACAAAATGTTTTCATAATAAAATAGATTTCACTTTTTTATTGCATAAATATACTGTAAGCTATCCTTTTGAAATTCGATATTATAGTTTTTTGATAACGTCGTAAAAAGATTATGAGATCGTTCTATACGTAAAACTTTTGCCTAATATGTTTTATGAAAAATTAAGATACATTTTCCTTTATAATGTCACTGCTAAAAATAAATTTCTTGTTGCCACCTTATCGATAAATATCCACAACATTTTTTTTGTGAAAATAGTATTATTGTATACTCAAAACATTTGACTCAATATTTTATTTTCATATTTATTTTCACACATCAAAATCAATTGGATATTTCTTCATAATATTTGTAAACCGCGAGATACTTGCAACAGAAATTTTAATTTGGCAGGCATCGTGTACCAGTAAAAAACCCCAATAAGCTCTCAGAAGATGAGCTTAGAGCTATGGCTCAAGCTATATGTGACGAAGAATCTGATGAAGATGTTGGTGGGGACCCAGATATTTCAGACGAGGAGCTAATAGAAAAAAGTGACCACGACACTGACTCGGAAGTGGACCTACACGATATAAATCAAGATATGCTTGATTTAGATGCAGACGATGACAATGGAAACATTTCAGAACATGATGAAGACAATGAGTATTTCATAGGGAAAGATAAAAAAACTAAATGGCATAAACAATCACTTACGAGCAAATTCAGCAAAACTTCTTCGAAAAATATTGTAAAGATATTTCCTGGGCCAAAAATGTGTGCAAGAGACGTTACTGATGAAAAAAGTGCTTTTGAAAAAATATTTACAAATGATATCATAGAAAATATAGTTGAATGCACAAATTTGCAGATTGCAAAGATGCGAGTAAATTACGAACGGCCAAGACGAGCTAAAGATACTACAAAAACAGAAATTATGGCGTTTATAGGAATATTACTACTTGCAGGGACAAAAAAGCAAAACCATACTCACTTCCTTGAGCTGTGGACCACAGATGGAACCGGCTCAGAAATATTTCGAGTTTGCATGAGTGCCGATCGGTTTTTATTTTTGCTTGCGTCTTTTAGGTTTGATAACAAAGATACTCGACAGGACCGCAAATCAGTTGACAAACTTGCTGCCATTCGATTTACTCTTGATCGTTTTATGGAGAATTGCAGCAACAACTATTCTCTGGGAGAACAGATGACAATTGATGAAATGTTGATACCGTTCAGAGGCAGATGTAGCTTTGTGCAATACATTCCGAGCAAGCCCGCAAAGTACGGCTTGAAAGTATTTGTATTGTGTGATGCAAAAACTTTCTATATCACCAATTTTGAGGTGTATTGTGGTCAACAACCGGAGGACCCTACAGAAAGGTAACACACCAACTGATATTACTCATCGGCTGCTTGAACCCTGGAAAGGTAAAAATCGCAACTTGACATGCGACAACTGGTATACCAGCTATCCTTTGGCGATTGATCTTTTAAAAGATAAAATAACAACAGTTGGCACCCTAAAGAGAAATAAGAGAAAAGCTGCCCAAGAGTTTTTACTAATAAAGGACAGAATTGGATCGTCCATTTTTGGGTTTCAAAAAGAGGTTACTATTGTTTCTATGCCCCAAAAAAGAATAAAGCTGTAATTTTGCTATCTACCATGCATAGTAATTTCTAGAATCCTGAAACAGGCAAACCCATAATTCTACGTCATCATAAGGGAGGCGTCGATACTGTCGACAAAATGTGTGGTACGTATTCGGTATCACGAAGAACACGAAGATGGCGCATGGCCCTATTCTTTCAACTCCTGAACATTGCAGGAATTAACAGCCAAATCCTGTACAATGGTGCGAATATCAACAAGCCTCAAAAATACAGAAGAGTTTTTTCAAAATTTATCAATGGCTTTGGTGAGACCTCATCTTTCTGAAAGGGCTGAAATACAGAGTTTTACCTTTAGATTTGAAATTTCTCTGAAAATACAAAAATGTACAAGACGACCATGAGGAAGAACCACCAGCAAAAAAGCGGGGTAGATGCTATTGCTGTGGAAGGAGCAACAATAGAGTGACGACATATTTCATGTAATAAATGTATGAAAATGGTTTGTAAAGAAACACTCTGTTGTCATTTGTACAGAGTGTAATAGATTAGATCAACAGGTGGAAGAAAATGAAAGCGAATAGCATATTCCCAAAAGTTTTTGTGTCTTGTGAATTAATTTTTTTAACCCTTTAGTTGTACCATTTTTCTTATAATGTAACAATTTAATATTATTTAATGTTAAGCTAAAATTTCTAAAAGAACATTATTTTTAGAGAAAATGAATAGCTTGTGTTTTTGTTCATTGTATTTTGTTACGAGTTTGTATTATTGTGTAATAAAGTATTTCTTACGCTATGTATTTTTTTTATTTATTTGCACCTTCATTTCATTTGAGCAATATCATATTTATGCGAAGTAGTTGATTAAGATTTTTGGCCACTTTAGTTGCTGGTGTACAGAATACACCGCGCACGTACTTATGACTGATGGAAGGACGCCCGTAGTTAAAGGTTAACAATTTTAAGGAACATAAAATTACACAAAATGAATTTAAATTTAGGCTGATAACGCAAGATACAATAATTTCTATTCTAAAAACCATAAAGACTAAAGCATTTGGAGCTGATAACTTAAATATTATACTTATTTTACTTTGTTGTCCGGCCAAAATTAATCCACTAACTCACATTATTAAATGTTTGTTTAGAAAAAAATCATTTTCCAGATCAATGGAAGGAAGCCAATGTTATTCCGTTGCCTAAAGTTAAAAATCCCACTGAATTTAATCCGTTCAATATAGATTCTTCCAGTTCTCTCTAAACTATTAGAAAAAATTATGGAACAGCAAATAATTGAGCATTTAAATATTAGTAATTTGATCCCTGAATATCAGTCTGGCTTCCGTAAAGGTTATGGTTGTGCAACCGCATTATCTCAGGTAACGGATGATATATTTAAAGCCCTTGATAATAATCTAGCTATTGTTTTGATTCTTTTGGATTTTACTCAATCTTTTGACATGATCAACCACGAAATATTATTGGCTTTGTTGCAGTGTCTGGGTTTTAGCGATTCTGCGGTGGCACTGGTGTCTTCTTTTTTGTCAGACAGAAAACAAGAGTAGTATAATAAATAAATTTCGATATTGTAGCCATCATTGCTACGCAGATGATACCTAGGTATATTATTCATTTAAAGGTACTGATATAGCCGAGGCCAATAGGTGCATTAACGCGGATTTGGACACTTTATATAGTGAAACTCAAAAGCCAATAGATTTTAAAAACTCTGCCAAAAATCTGGGACCCATAATGGATGGAAACATGTTACCCTTAAACGAAAAAGTTGATATTCCGCCTTAAAAACAATATTTTCGTAAAGGCACTTTTTGAGCTATAACATTAAGAAAATGCTTTGTGATGCACTAGTGTTATCACCTTTAAACTTTTGTAACACCATCTATGGACCTTGTATTGATAATGCCGATGCTAATAGATTACAAAAACTGCAAAATTCCTGTCTAAGGCTTATTTTTGGTATATTAAAAGAAGCAAATTGGTTAAATATACACAATAGACGAGTCTTACATGCTCTTGTCCTTTTTTATAAAATTCTTAAGTTTAAGATTCCACCATATTTGCACAAAAAAATAACTTATCGTACTGATGTGCACAATCTTAATATAAAACGAAAAAATCTATTAACTATACCGTCACACAACAAAGAATTTTTTAAAGGTCTTTTTCTTATTTAATTGCACATTTAATAAACAAATTCAAAATAAATGAGTTTACTGTCTCAGAAAAAAAAGTTTTCAAGAGAAAAACCAAACTACTTCTTCTAAACGATATTTAATTGATTGTCTATGCCACAAAATGCTAAATTTGAAACTTAATACTTTCGTTTTTCCCTATCCTTATCCACCTTCCGTTTTCATTTTAGCGTGTGCTTTTTTGCTTCTATGTTTTTTTTTTCAATTTTTTTAAAACAAATTTAGCTGCTAGCTGCTTATAAATTTCTTTTTCATTTCTTATATTTTTGGCGTCAACAGAATCCGGGGAATGAACATCCCCTCAAATCTGAAAACAAGGCCCGTTAGTTACCATGATTATTATCATAATTGTTATTTTAAGTTAATTCGTTAAATGTATTTATTTGTAACTAATTAACGTCTTATTATTATTATTGTTATTATTATTAAATATTGTTTTGTTTGGCCGACATAAAACTTGCTACAAGAACACGGAATACTGTAAATAAGATTTGATTGTTTTTCTATGGGCGTTGTGTCTTTAATTTTAGAAAATAAGGTAGTAGTAGATTTTATATTTTAAATGGCTAATTTAAAAATTCTTTGATTAAAACATTGATTTATTTTTTGTGACAAGCCACTGATGAAACGAAATGTATAATATTTAATATCTGATTTGTTATTTTGTGTTGTTACAACTGTTTTCATTTATTTTCGAAGCGGTTAATACACTGGTTTACAAACCCTATCGGATAGATATTGTCTCTTAAAATAATCTTAATATTTTTAATATTTGTACCATACAAATTAGGGTGACTGAATTTTTAGTTCTATTGAGCAATCCAGATTAAAAGTTAAGTATTCTTCCTGAACTTGTTGGCTTGACATACCAGTTGGTCATTATCTCATCTCTATCACTTCTTATACCCCAGTGCAGTTATGACATTCACCATGTTGAAATTGCAAAAATTTTTAGAAAGCTGCGACCATTGAAAATAGTTAGCATTAGTAACCCTTATTAACATACTAAAAGTCCCCATTTGTCCGGTGTGTGCGTCATCAAAAAAAAAATCGGCCGCCATCTTGAATTTTGGTACTTTTTGGGAAAACATTTAAATAACTCGAAAATGGTACGTTTTAGCGAAAAACTTCAAGAGGTAAAAATTGAAGAGAACCAAAAAAATCTATCAGATTAATTAAAAACTAATTTAGTATCACAGCGAAGGTTCATCTTATGAATTTTTAAATCTGGAAATATTCTAGATTCAAGCATTCGCAAGCGAAAATCGTAGAGAGTGTAAAATGTTATTTAATAGGTTACTTTTTTTTTGAACTTCCGTATTTGTTTTTAATATTAACAATCACTAAAAATAAAATATAAAATAAAAAATAAACTGTTTAGTTTGATATCGGTCGCCATAATCATAGTAGGCCTGTTACTAGTATAAGTTAAGTACTTACATATATAAGTAGTGTTTACTGTTACTTCTTCCTAAATATCGCAAAACCAAAAGTAAAGCTTGTTGTTTGATGTAAAAGTGTTAATGTTTACGCCTTAGTAGGTAAGTGTTACTTTTTTTAGTAATTTTTAAAACACTATTGTTTACTTTTGTTCTGATACAATTCATATTAGGAAAAGTGTGGTTAGGTTACTCAATAAGATTATTCAAATGCGGGCCCTAGCTAGATGCGTAGCGGCCAGAAACCTTTTCTGCTTCAATATGATATGACTTTTGAATTCTTAAATAATGCGTTTTTTTATTTTATTGAAAGTAAATATTAAAAAAAACGTCATTAAAATCTGGAGTTTGTTTGTAGATATGGAGAACTGCATTATATGCAATGAACGGCTCTCTGATCAGGAGACAGTTGCTGTAAAAGAGAAGGGTTTAAGGACATTAGCTAAGGCCAGTCTAGAACGGGATGACGGGAAAATTACGTGTTTTAAAAATATTGCAGAAATATTTTTACATAAAAAATGCAGACAAAACTATACAAGAAAATCTAGTATAGAAGCTGACAAAAAGAAAATAAAAGCCAGCTTAGAAAAGGATTCTTTAAATTTGAGAAGCGGTACAGAAGAATTTAATTCCAAGCAACAATGCTTATTTTGTGTAAAAAAATGTGATAAAAAAAACTGCTAATGAAAAAGTTTTTCTTGTATAACTACTATTGAAATCAAAACCAAAATCTTGCGATGCTGTGAACTAAGGAATGACGAATGGGCTCAGGATGTTCGCTCAAGAATAGAATCAGAGTGTGATTTAGTAGCTTGTGAAGCGAGGTATCATAGTGACTGTTATGCAAATTTTTCTATGTTGACGACTGGTAACAAAAATTCTGGAAGACCAAGCGCAGAAACTAATTTAATCGGTTTAGACAAGGTCTTAGAATATTTAAATGGATCCAAAGATGATGTGTGCCAGTTTTTCGTTGGATGATCTTTCACGCCAAATTCAAAGTGTTCAACCGCCGTGTCACAGCTTTGGAGTAAAGGCATTTTCGTCAGAAGCTTAGTGAACATTATAAAGACGAAGTATATAATTGTTGACAAATATGGAAAGAGTTCTGTGGTCTGCTTTAAAGGTACTGAAAATATAATTAAAGATACATGGAAGGATGCGACGTTGACACTGGAAGAAAAACGTGAGAAAATATCATCCAATTGAGCGCCAAAATTTTAAAAGAAGAAATTAGATCAGAATCTTACAATCTCAACCAGTATCCTTCAGCTAGTGAAGTTTTGGATGGCGGCATAGACTATATACCACGTATGTTATTAAAATTTGTTATTTTTGTTTAAAAAATTGGAAAACGATAAAAAGGTAATTTCAGTTGCTAATGTGATAATTTCTATTCAGTATTGCAAATTACCTGCATAGAAAGTTTGGTTCAAAAGTTTTGTTGGACTTATTGCATTCTTTAGGATTTTCGGAAATCTTACAAAGAAGCTTTAAAATTTGAAACACAGGCATCCTCCGAAAATGATTTAAACATTTTAAACTCGGTTTTCCATCAATTTGTTTTTGATAATGCCGATTCCAATATCAAAACATTGGATGGATATGGAACTTTCCATTCTTTGGGGGGAAGAATCGCGCGACTCCCCGAGATGCCTTATCTTTGTCAAATAATGTGCAAAGAAACTCTAAACCAATAAAGGCTCTAGAAGTTGGAAAATTCGGAATAATACCAATTACACCATTTAAAAATAGCTTGACAGCTTATAAGTCCACAAAAATTTTTGAACCAGATTGTTTTTTGTCAGAACAAGATCTAAGAAAATTTATGTTAAAAGATTGTCTTTGGATGTCGGCATTTGTTTTTGATTTTGAAAAAAGCCATCTTGGAACGGTTATATGGCCAAAACTGTTACAGGATATTTCGAAACATCTCAGGTAGTGCCACTCCCTTTTATTAATCTTGACCCTGGCAATTTAACAACTATTAATTCGGCCTTAAATTATGCGGTTAAAGTGACTAAAAACAAAAACAAACATTTTGCTTCGTTACATTCGATCAACCGTTGTATATGAAAGCTTATCAGATTGTTGCTGAAGCTGACCCGAATAATGTTTTAAAAGATGTAGTTGTGCGACTAGGTGGCTTTCATCTTCGAATGTCATTTTTGGGAGCTATAGGTAACATTATGGAAGGTAGCGGGTTGGAGGAGCTTTTGAATAAAATTTATGCTAAATAATATACGAGCTATTTTAAATGGTCACTCTTATTCCAGGTCCTTAAGGGCACATTTTCTAGCTCAATTAGCTATTACGTTGTTAGTAGTAAAGCCAACTACCTTATGCCAAGATGACCAGGATATTTTAGAGACAGATTTACCTTACTACTTCTATCTCGAATTTGCGATACTGACTATCAACAAATTTCTGGATATGCTGATTTTAAAAATTGAAGATAAATCAAAAAGCGAAGAGGACCGCCAAATTATGGTGCCAGTACTGGTAAGGTAGAAAGGTTGAACTTGTAAAATTGTTTTTAACTGCTGAAGAAACGGGAGCATTTTGATTTACATTTTCATGCTGTTGGAAAAATGCTTCCGCAATTCCATGCCGCTGGTCACTTGCCCTACGAGCTGCACAAATTCGAATCACAACAGATGATCACCCTTAAATTTTAATGAAACACGAAGAATATACAAAATTTAAACTCATTTTACAGTTCGAAGGACAGATCAAAAGTTTTCGGTCTGGGGGTGCCTACCGATATGACCATCGAACAAGTTTTGATGCGAAGTTTGAAGTCTGAAGGTGGATTAACTCGAGGCAGGGACGAAACAAACAGTGTTTTAGGAAATGGGTTTTGTCAATGCCGCAATGTATTAGAATTTCGGGAAGCGTTAGAAAAATTTTGTGGAGGTAAAACGAATTCCAACCAGAACAAGAGCAAGACGAACGGTCGCAAGGTACATAGAAACAC